>JASDQU010101112.1:224514-237483 GCA_032191745.1 Picea mariana
TGTTTTATCTTCTGTGCTAAGCCTTAGTCTGTGGTCTTTCCAGGGTAAAAATCATGTGATTTAGGGCCTTGCATGCTCAGCACGGTGATCTGATGGATCAAGGTCAGATCCACTGTGATACGTCGATTCAGCCATAAATATCCTCCATGGTAATAGGATAACAGCAAATTAACACATGTGTTCACTTCTTGATGTTGTCTAAAGTGCAGGATATTCGTAACATTAAGCAGGGTAGACTGTGCGAGGTTATGGGTCCAAGGCTGGGGGATAATCTTTGAATTCTTGCCTTTCGTCCTGGTCAGATACTTATGCAGGGTGAACATATTGTAAGCTTTATGGTCTCCAAGGTTGAAGTCACTAAACTTCAATTATGCTATCTTATCCTGGTCTGTGTGAATTGTGTGTATCCCCTTTGGGAGGTACGCAGTGAGCAAGGCACATTCAAAATCTCTAGGCACGGTATCTTTGTTCACTATGTCACTCAGAGGAGGTATATACATAGGTAAGATTCTTGGGATCAACTTAGCATTTGCGATATCATCTCTATGCTTTGTTCTTGTATCTATCGTGATTCTAGAAGTTCCTGCTCCACGAGTAGTCGAAGGATAAGCTTAGACTCCTCCTATCAATAATGTTTTCACACCTATAGACATCCTTCTTTCTGACATGACTTTCTCGGTCCTGAGATCAACAAGTACTTCCTTCGCAGATTCTTCAAGTGTGCTAAGATCCTCGAACATACATGTTCGAGGTTAATAATATCGGGTTCACAAAGTAATGTAGACACATCAATAAGATGGAAAGTAAGGGTGCAATGATCACTGGAAAATCTTAACTAAGGTTGCAAGCTCAAATTCTCGATTTGGAAAAAGTGTTCTTCGTGCATGGCGCGATGAGATAAATAGGAAACTCATAATTGGATTGCTTGTAATGGGTATGAGGCTTCATTAACTCTTGTTCTATCCATTATGGCATGGTCCAACGGTCAGGTGGCGAGCCATAAATGTTTTTCCAGTCATTCAGAGCATCAGTCAAATGGATATATCGTCCCCAACGGCTATATTGTTTTGCCACATCGAAGTGACCTATGTCGTTGTTCTGATATCTCAAAGAATCTCATATTCTCCAAATTTTCCTTCTGCAAGGCTCCCTCTGAAACCTTCTATAATTTTTCAATATTATTCCTCTTCTTACTTAGCTTCTCAGCCTTCTTTCCAGTGAGCTTCGTCTCAGTATTCTTCTTTCCATTCCGATTCTTATCCTCTTTAGATATAGTTACTACCCGTTGTTGAGAATCTTTCAGGGTTAACATATCTTTTGCTTCTGGAGTAAGTACTATAGTCTTCTGAGGGTATTCTAGTGGTCTTCCAGCTTTGACATAAGAATCTCTAGGGTCAAATAGCTTTGATCCATTCTCCTGTTCTTTAATCAATTGAGCGATCTTTCTGGTTATGAAATCTTTTAACTCTTATTTATTCTGTTCCAAGGCTTCTTCTTCTTCTTTTCGTCTGGCTTGATCTCTTTCAATCCAAGGTTTCCCTAGTAGCATGGTAAATGGGGCGTTGTCTTCAATATATTTGATAAACTCAAAATCTTCCTTTGTCAAAGTTCTATTGACAGTCATAGGTATTTGGGTGAGCCTTCCACATAGGTTTACTAGCTTTCCTCTGAATAAACTTATTCCTTATAGGGAAGGGATCATAGCAAGCCTTCCTATAGATTCCCAGGTTCTTTTTGGCATAATATTCACTTGTGTCTCTTCATCAAGAACACAGTCAATGTCAAAGTCTCCTATTCTTGCTTCAATGCATTCATTTTCTTTGAAAATCTCTAATAATCTGACATGTCGGTGGTCATTCAGGGTCTCTTTCATTTGTATCAATACTTTCTCTTATTCTTGTTGGGGTTCTACCTTTTACGGATCTGCCTTAGGGTTTTCTTGATTCATATTCATTCATTCAATCTTAGCAATCATTCTAGGGAAATCCAACACTTCATGGTCCATGGCTTTACAACAAATCCAACTAGGTCTTCTTCTAGGGAATTCCTTAGCAAGATGTCCTAGTCTTCTGCAACTTTAACAGAGGGTCAATCCTTTCTTTCTTTTAAATGATTCCTATATCCCTTTATACTACGCACTAGGATCATATGAGTTAACCTGCAACAAATTCTTTCTAGGATCTTGCATCCATTTGTTAGTCCAAACATTCTTTCTATGCATAGGTATAACATATCTTTCATTATTCTTATTAGATCTATTCATATCAAACCTTCTTTCGTCTATTAACACCCTGGCTTTCAAACTAGGACAAAACCTATCAGATATACCTAGATCCATACTCTAGAAACAAAAATTTCCACCTATCTTACTTTTGCAGAGCACAAGTCTTTCAAATCTAAGACTTCTTTAACTATTCTTACCTTTAACAAAGCACAAATCTTTTAGATCTAATAATTATTTAACTATTCTTACCTTTAACAGAGCACAAAGCTTACATATCTTACCTCTTTCAATCAGAACTTCTCGCTTTTACCTTCCTTCGAGCACAAAGCTTTCATATCCTACTTTTTATCTACAGATCTGACCTTCTTTCTTTAGCACAAAGCTTCCAGATATTGATTCTTTCTTTCAGATATGACCTTCTTTCTTTAGCACATAGCTTATAAACTGAGTAGGGTACTGTGCACTAGGGCATAGATCTACGCACAAAGATTTCTTTTGCACAAGCCTCTTCTTTCTTAGTTCCCAACAATCACAGTTTCAAAACTTGGCAATGGAACCATTTGTTGGGACAGGGGCAGACCCAAGCTTCAATGCTCAAGAGTGCACCAAAAAATCCCTAACTACCATCCCTTTCAGAAACACCTACGAAGAAGATGAAGTCTCACCCGAGGTAGAGGCAGAGGTGGTTGCAGGACTCAATTGCCTGCAACCTTAGCTGGGACATAGATCTGTGATTATATTGTTTACAGAGCACTTAGCACTGATAGATTATCAATATTCAACCATTACTCTACTTTGCAGATAGCATAGAGCATCGCAGAATTCACTTAGGTCTAAGGTATTTCAGCATTTAGCCATAGTAAAATAGATCAGATCTGGTAAATCAGCACTAAGCACATTCATACATGTCTAATAAGCACAAAGCATAAGTATATCTATCTAAACATGTCCAATCACTTAGTAGAAGAAGAGATAAACACATCAAGTCGAAGAAAAAAGCATAACACACAATATTTACGTGGTTCACCCCCCCTGGGGATACATCCACCAACTCTTCTTCTTTATTATCTTCAGTCAAATAGGTTACAATCACAAAGCCACCAAAACCCTACTCTGCATAGGACAAGAGATCTGCACACCTCACTAGATCCTCCTTCCCTGAGTATCTGAGCACCTAGTCTCTTACAAACACTTGGACTTAACACTGCAAGTTCAACAGTATGCACAGAGCCTACTCAATCACATAGATCACTTGCACATAGCAATATTTACCATCACATAGATGTGCTCTACTACTTACATCGCCTAACTTACTTATTTATACATACAAAATAGGCCTAAAAATGGGAAAATCCCATGGGCCTACATCCCATTCCCGTTACATTATCCCAAAAACCCAAAAAGGACCGAAAACTAGGCCGAGATTCCGCAATCTCCACTTCATATGACGCTCCATCTTCGACAGGCTGTCAAAATCCCAAAAATGGTCAAACATGACCAAGTATCTCCCAAAACTTGGTCAAGGGCCAACAGGCCCCCAACACTCACCTGTGACATGTCCTGAGTCACTCTGGTCTAATCAATTTTGCCTCGAATGCCTTGATATTGGCTAGAGTTGCTTCGACCTCTTGTTGTGCTATGGCCTCTTGCTCGGCAAACTCCTGGATGAGTGCGTCATTGACGAGTCCCTCTAGGCATTGTTCTGTTTCACTCACAACCTTTTCTAGCTCTGCTCCTCAGCCTTCAACCTCTGTGAACAGCTAGCATGCCTTATCTTGCACCGGTTGAAGTCATTGAGTCACTTCCATCACTTTTCTCTGGATCATATGGATCTGTTGTTGGGCCATGCATTGCTCATGAGATCTCTTCATCCTTTCTATGGGTGACGGGGCCTTTAGCTGCATCTGTATCTTTTCAGCTTCATACTTCACCTCCTAGATCTGTGACTCCAATTTATATAACGTTGGGTTCTTGGTGAGGTTCTCATATGTCTGGGCACTGTGGCTACTCAACTGTTTGCACTCCAAGGCAAGAGATTTCAGTCTGTCAACTGCGCTGCGGGAAGTTATTTCTCTTTGGTCTATGATCTCCTGCGGGGTCTCGGGTACTGTGCAAAGCTCTAGATCTATAATGCGTTGCTGGAGCTTCTAGATCACTTATGTGAGTTGTGCCACCTACTGTGGGATTCTTTCCTTAGTCTTTACCTCAATGACTGTCACAGAGCGAAGTGCTATGTTGACCGCTTCCTTTACTTCCAGCTGCTCCTCCAGCAATTGTTCCTTTCCTTACTGTAGTTGTGCTTTCTTGTCATTCCACTTTGCTCAGAGAGCACTCTTTTCTTGTTCTGCAGCACTGCATTGTTCTATAAGTAATCCTTGTACTTGTGTCAAAGCCTAAGTGGCTTTCTCTACTTCATCTTGTGATTTTCTAAGTCAAGCCTTGAATGAATCCGCGATATGGTGGAGTTGAGCTGGCTCATCTCCTACTTCTAGTGTTTTGACTGACAAGGGTGCAGTGGAGACTGTGCTCTTCGACTGAAGTGCCTGTTGCACTCCTTGGAGCTCTATCTCGGTCCGACTATACATCTCCTCTTGTTTAGTCTCTTTCTTCTCTACTATCTCCATCACATCATCATTTAGAGTTATGACGATGAAGTTGAATTTGTTTGGGGTCAGTGTGGTCTACAGCTTAGTCACAGGAGCTTTGGACTTCTTCCGGGAAGAAGGTTTCTGAGGTGAACCCTTCCTCTTCTTCAAAATCTCTTCTTTGTCTCTGTGCTTCTGTTCGAATTCTTTTAACTCTTCACCATCACCCTCTTTCTCTGGTGTGATGGAAACAGTCTTCACCAAGGCACTGCTTAAGTCTTGCACTTCATTGATATTCTGTCGCATGATAGGTCCGGGTATATCCTACACAGTTTTTGGACTGTCTACAGATATCTCCGTAGGTTCAGCTAGAACAAGGAGGTCCATCGACCATTCCTTTGTGATCTCATCCAGATATTCTTTTGTTAATCTATAATAGGACTGTAATTGTTGCTTGTGCTCGTCAGCGTGCGTTGTGATGTAGAGAAAGTGTCTGTTTGCGTTGAAATTCATCAGGGGACGAAACTTGTAGAGGGTGTTCAGAGTGATGCGCAGTGTAGAATGGATAGCTACTTTCAACTGATTATAATATGAATGAAACGTGACATTTGACTGCTATTGTTTATTCATATCATTCGAGTACCATAGGGTACTGAAATTCGCAGCCAACGGTTCAAATGGATCGATGTCTGGGAAGGTCGCACCCAGGGATGATTTTAAGGATGGAAATTTATTTTAAAAAGTAGAAACCTTGGCGAATCTTACTAATTCTTCATATGACAACTATAAATGTTTGGCGATAGTTTTGTAAAAATATTCAAATTTCTAAGGATTTTATATAGTTTTTATAAAATTTTGGCGATTTTCAAGGTAAAATAATTTTATCCTATAGAATTTGGGTGAATCATTTTTAAAAAAGCGAATCTCTTTTTTGGAAAAACCATGGAAAATTAGCCCATGAGCTAAATTTAGCCCCTAAAATCATCCCTAGTCGCACCTTCCGGCATCTCCCATGCAATGAAAGCAATCAGGATCAAGAGCCAACTGAAATGAAACTCATATTCTTGGTCCTGGGATTCTCTGTAGTTGAGATCCATCTGGTTTACCAAGTACTGCACCCAATTCATCTGTAGGCCCTCCGCGCACTTTCTTGCAAGGTCTATTATGAATTCAGTGACTTCGGTTGGTCGGTTCTTGTGAACTAAATTTCCTGCGATCCACTGACTTGCAAGACGTAGTGCGTCGTTCTGAATAGAGGCTACCTTGTAGCCGCACATGCCCTTCTCGACATATCCATAAGTCTCTTTTATCTTCTCTGTTAAGGCTTGGTCTATGGTATTTCTAGGGTAAAAAACATGTGGGTTAGGGCCTTGCATGCTCAGCTCAGTGATCCGATGGATCAAGATCGGATCCACTGTGATATTTCGGTTCAGCCATAAATATCCTCCATGGTAATAGGATAACAATAACTTAACACATGCGTTCACTTCTTGATGTCATTTAAAGTGCAAGATATTCATAACATTAAGAAGGGTAGACTGTGCGATGTTATGGGTCCAAGGTTGGGGGATAATCTTTGAATTCTTGCCTTTCGTCCTGGTCAGATACTTATGCGAGGTGAGCATACTGTAAGCTTTACGATCTCCAAGGTTGAAGTCACTAAACTTTTGTGCTACTATCTTATCCTGGTCTATGTGAACTGCATGTATCCCCTTCGGGAGGTACGCAGTGAGTAAGGCATAGTCAAAATCTCTAGACACACTATCTTTGTTCACTGCGCTGGTCAGAGGAGGTATATACGCAGGTAAGATGCTTGGGATCAACTTAGCATTTTCAATATCATCTCTATGCTTTGTTCTTGTCTCTGTCATGATTCTGGAAGTTCCTGCTCCATGAGAAGTCGATGGAGAAGCTTGGACTCCTCCTATCGATGATGCTTGCACACCTGTAGACATCCTTCTTTCTGACATGAATTTATTGGTCCTGAGATCAATGAGTACTTCCTTCACAGATTCTTCAAGTGTGCCAAGATCCTCGAACATATGCGCTCGAGGTTAATAATATTGAGTTCACAAAGTAATGTAGACACATCAATAAGATGGAAAGTAAGGGTGCAATGATCACTGGAAAATCTTAACTAAGCTTGCGAGCTCAAATTCTCGATCTGGAAAAAGTGTTCTTTGTGCATGGCACGATGGGATGAATAGGAAACTCGGAATCATATTTCTTGCAACAGGTATGAGGCTTCATTAACTCTTGTTCTTTCCATTATGGCATAGTCCAACGGTCAAGTGGTGAGCCATAAATGTTTTTCCAGTCGTTTGGAGCATCATTCGAATGGATATATCATCCCCAGCGGCTATATTGCTTCGTCACGGCGAAGTGACCTATGTCATTGTTTTGATATCTCGGCAAAGCTCATATTCTGCAAATTTTCCCTCTGCGAGGCTCCCTCTGAAACCTTCTGTAATTTTTCAATCTTAGCCCTCTTCTTACTTAACTTCATAGCCTTCTTTCCAGTGAGCTTCGTCTCAGTATTCTTCTTTCCATTCTGATTCTTATCTTCTTTAGATATAGTTACTATGCATTGTTGAGAATCTTTCAGGGTTAACATCTCTTCTTCTTTTGGAGTAAGTACTTTAGTCTTATGAGGGTATTCTAGTGGTCTTGCAGCTTCGACATCAGAATCTCTAGGGTCAAATATCTTTGATCCATTCTCATGTTCTTTAATCAATTGAGCGATCTTCCTGGTCATGAAATATTTTAACTCTTGTTTCTTTTGTTCCAAGGCTTCTTCTTCTTCTTTTCGTCTATCTTGATCTCTTTCAATCCAAGGTTTCCCTAGTAGCATGGTAAATGGGGCGTTGTCTTCAATAGATTTGATAATCTCAAAATATTCCTTTGTCGAAGTTCCATTGACAGTCATAAGTATCCAGGCGAGCCTTCCACATAGGTTTACTAGCTTTCCTCTGAATAAACTTATTCCTTCTAGGGAATCAATCATAGAAGGCATTCCTATAGCTTCCTAGGTTCTTTCTGGCATAATATTCACTTGTGTCTCTTCATCAAGAACACAGTCAATGTCGAAGTCCCCTATTCTTGCTTCAATGCATTCTTTTTCTTTGAAAATCTATGATAATTTGACATGTCGGTGGTCATTTAGGGTCTCTTTCATTTGTATCAATACTTTCTCTGATTCTTGCTGGGGTTCTTCCTTTTATGGATCTTCCTTAGGGTTTTCTTGATTCACATTCATTCCTTCAAACTTAGAGATCATTCTAGGGAAATCCAACACTTCATGGTCCATGGCTTTACAACAAAGACAACTAGGTCTTCTTCCAGGGAATTCCCTAGTAAGATGTCCTGGTCTTCTGCAACTATAACAAAGGGTCAATCCTCTCTTTCTTTTAAATGATCCCTAGATCCCTTTATACTGCGCACTAGGATCATAGGAGTTAAACTGCAACAAATTCTTTCTAGGATCCTGCATCCATTTGTTAGTCCAAACATTCTTTCTATGCATAGGTATAACATATCTTTCATTATTCGTATCAAATCTATTCATATCAAACCTTCTTTCATCTATTAACACCCTAGCTTTCAAACTAGGACAAAACCTATCAGATATACCTAGATCCATACTCTAGAAACAAAAATTTCCACTTATCTTACTTTTATAGAGCACAAGTTTCCAGATCTAAGACTTCTTTCTTACCTTTAACAGAGCACAAATCTTTCATATCTAAGACTTATTTAACTATTCTTACCTTTAACAGAGCACAAATTTTTTAGATCTTACCTCTTTCAATAAGAAATTCTCGCTTTTACCTTCCTTGCAGCACAAAGCTTTTAGATCCTACTTCTTCTCTACAGATCTGACCTTCTTTCTTTAGCACAAAGCTTCTAGATATTGCTTCTTTCTTTCAGATCTGACCTTCTTTCTTTAGCACATAGCTTATAAACTGAGTAGGGTACTGCACACTAGGGCACAGATCTATGCATAAAGCTTTCTTTTGCACAAGCCTTTTCTTTCTTAGTTCCCAGCAATTACAGTTTCATGTCCCTTCAACAAAACCATTTGTTGGGACAGGGGAAGACCCAGGGTTCAATGCTCAAGAGCGCACCAACAAATCCCTAACTACCATCCCTTTTGGAAACACCTGTGAAGTAGATGAAGTCTCACCTGAGGTAGAGGCAGGGGTGGTTTCAGGACTCAAGTGTCTGCAACCTTAGCAGGGACAGGGATCTGTGATTATATTGTTTACAAAGCACTTAGCACTGATAGATTATCAATATTCAACCATTACTCTACTTCATAGATAGCACAGAGCATCACAGCATTCACTTAGGTCTAAGGTATTTCAGCATTTAGCCATAGTAAAACAGATCAGATCTGGTAAATCAGCACTAAGCACATTCATACATGTCTAATAAGCACAAATCATAAGCAGATCTATCTAAACATTTCCAAGCACTTAGCAGAAGAAGGGATAAATACATCAAGTCAAAGCACAAAGCATAACACACAGTATTTGCGTGGTTCACCCCCCTTGGGGCTATGTCCACAAACTCTTCTTCTTTATTATCTTTAGTCAAATAGGTTACAAGCACAAAGCCACCAAAACTCTACTCTACATAAGACAAGAGATCTGTGCACCTCACTAGATCCTCCTTCCCTGAGTATATGAGCACCTAGTCTCTTACAAACACTTGGACTTAACACTGCAAGTTCAACAGTATGCACAAAGCCTACTCAATCACATAGATCACTTGCACATAGCAATATTTACCATCACATAGATGTGCTCTACTACTTACATCGCATAACTTACTTATTTATACATACAAAATAGGCCTAAACATGGGCAAAGCCCATGGGCCGACATCCCATTCTCGTTACATTATCCCCAAAACCCAAAAAGGACCCAAAAGTGGGTCGAGATTCCGTAATCTCTGCTTCATCTGGCTCTCCATCTTGGATAGGTTGTCGAAGTCCCAAAAATGGTCAAACATGACCAAGTATCTCCCAAAACTTGGTCAAGGGCCAACAGAGTTTCCTTTAGGTTGGATCCTAAGAACTAGGTGGTTGTAGCCATCTTAAGGTTAGAGTCGTAGAATTAGGTAGTTGGATCTTCCTTCAGGTTGGAGCCTAAGAACTAGGTGGTTGTAGCCACCTTCTTGTTGGATCCAGATAACCCAAGGGGTTGTAGACTCCTTCTGGTTCGAGCCAAAGAATTCAGGGAGTTGTATCTTCCTTTAGGTTGGAGCTTGTAAACAGGGGGTTGTAGCCTCCTTCAAGTTGCAAGTGGAGAATTGGGAAGTTGGTGCTTCCTATGAATGAATTCTTGATATATATATATATAAAAGAATTATGTGATTTTCTCCTATTTGGGTTTCCATGTAAATACTAGTGTACTGTGTTACCGATGTGATGTTGATGTGATGTTGCTTATCATTACATGCTTATGATATATATTGAATGCAATCATAGATGATACATTGATGATAAATTGTTGAACATTGTTGATAAAGTGAAAGAATATATCTTTTGGTTAAAAGTGGTATAAAGTGCTCATATTGATTCACCCCCCCCCCTCAATATTCCAACACTTGGGAAGCGAACCAATGGGAGGTCAAATCTCGAAGCCGATAGCATACTCATCAATAGAAGAACTACTCTCAACCTCGACCTTGACCAACAAACAGATCCTCTAGCGTGCCACACACCTCATCTTTTAAGAGCCCCTAATCAATAGTGTGAAGGTAGACAGCTAGAAGATGATGGCACACCCACCAATTCCACCAGGAATCTGCGATAAGACCTCCTCATTGATACCCATCTCCAGCATGTAATTCAAGGTTTGTTCCTTGAAACTATGGCAGTGGGAGCCCATGTGAACACCTATGCATCCTCATGCCTGGATTTGAATGCTATGTGCATTCAATAATGTCACATGGATGATGTATGCAGCCAAATGGATGCCCCCAGCAGCTTCCACACTTCCAACTCGGCCTAGCGATAAGATAACCCTGCCACCATCTAAACTCAACATTTGAAGCAGGGTATTCTCCCTGATATTAGCACAGCGTGCAGCCATGTGAACAACCATGTGTCCTCGTACCTAGTTAGTAATATGATTCATATTCAGCATCACCATAAGGATGAAGCTCTAAATGAGATTTATTGCATGTCCTCTTGTAGAGTGGATTCATTATCCCCTTGCAATCTTTCTTCTCCATGACAAGCTTTGCCTTCCAAACAATGGATGCAACTCTTTTTCAAAGTTTGATGCCTATTTTGCAACTTGAGACCTCAGCCCTAGACCCCAATTCTATCCTCGATACTGTCAGTGACTGGTACTCCCAATCGTTGTGCTATCTTTTGTATCACCCCTCTCTTAGAGTTCCCATCAGAGAAACCATTGTTCTCAAGCGTGGTTATCCTCCAGGCTATCATCATGGATCAGGTGCCCCGACAACTTCCTCCTCGTGTCATCGGGATGAGGGTAGACTAGACTCAAGCATTCAATAGGAGGCCTATGAAACATCTAGCAACTTTGAAAGCAACACTCCCCATTGATTTCAGTGGACTCTAGATGAAGTTGAAGCCACCATCAGCTGAGAAAGAGATATGACCACCGACTCTGAAGTAGTTGAGACCACAATCCATTGGGTTATGTATGTCGGTCATACAAGAGGTTGGGAAACGTGCTACTAAAAGATAGTAGAGCTTTACTAGCACATAAAAACCTTTATGGTTCAAATGCTTCAAACAAGGGAAGATGCTCAGAACATTATTCAAATCCAACTCGATGGTCTACACTTAATGATTTGAGAGATCCTTGCTCGCCTCCCACCAGCTTTTCACAATTAGTCAATGCCCCCAGCAGCTCATCACCAACAATCATGACCATATCAAGCCGAGCCAAAAAATCCTTTGGATTCCTCTATCGGGACATCAGCTCCTTGAAGTTGGTTCCTCAATCTGATTTTTGTTAAAATGATAGTCAAAAATAGGCATAGGGTTGGTATTTTTTGTCATTTTCATATATTAGAATCTCTTAATTTTCCTATTTTTACATCTTTTTGGACAATCTCTAAATAGTACATTTAGTTGTTTGATATTTACCTTTGTTGTTGGTATGGTTTCCCTGGTGGCAAGCCAGGAGCAAAGCCCTTTTGTATGTATGATATTATAAAAAATCAATACAAATGTGACTGTGAACTTTAAAATAATAATAATAATAATAATAACAAAAAAAAAAGTTAACTTTGTGGAATTCCTTTATGCCAAGTATTCATGGCATATTCCCTTATAATGTCATTTTCTCTCACACCTCTTACATATTCTATTACACTTTATGGAATAAACATTCTCCACACATGACACTTGTTTCCTTCACATTATTTTCTATGTCATCTAGCATGCACTTAGGTTCATTTATTTCCCTTTTATGTCCTATCAATCACAACAATTAAGTGAACATTACAACATTTAATATGAATAATCGCAACCATGTCAAAATGGAAATTATCACCATCATGTATGATCTTTATGTTGTAGCTTGGCCAAGTCCTTACCACCATAATTTTTGTAAATAACATTGAACAACTTCTTCTTTGATATCAAATACTTCAATAGTCATGCCTTGCTTTCATCACACTCATCCTCAAATGTTCATATAATGCATTGCCCAAATTTGAAAAGGAATTGTAATCCATATCTAACCATCCAACCTAATCTCTCATTCTCTATGAGCCAATCCAAAGAGGGACTCTTCTAGTTGGTGCCCACCTTGACCAAGAATTAGTATGAAGGGGTTCCATTATAACTTTAGAAGTGTTATTTTATAAAAATAACTATCAATAGAATTATTGAAGTTGGTATTATCTCATTTTAGTTGTCAAAAGGTTATGATAAAAACACTATTAAAAATGTAACATCCCTAGTTTTAGTCCCCAAAAATTATAATGTACTTATATAAATGTGAATTGGGCTAGTGAGTCGATATGTTTGGGGTGAAGTGTCCATATTGATTAATATGGTCGAGGGTCGAATTGTGTATTACTTACATCAAAATAATTAATAATAATAATTGGTTGTGATACGAGAGGGATAGAAACGATGGGGGGATATAATTCCACAAGAGTGGGGGGGGG
>JASDQU010101112.1:237702-247972 GCA_032191745.1 Picea mariana
TATGGAAAAGGGGGAGAGTTTTTACATGTTGATTTTGGGTAGCAAGAGAAAAGTTAAGTGTTTGGAAGAGAAGCAGTCATGATGTGCTTAATGGTAGCTATTATTGGGTTATGTTTATGCTGGAAATGTATTTTGTGTGCCTATAAAAAAGGGTTGTGTGTCTGTGGAGCATTTCCTATTGAGGAAATGGCTCAAGAGTCTTGTGAAGGTTGTTGTGAACACTCATGGGGTAGCTGAGAGTTCTTGGAGTCCCCAACTTTGAGATATCTAACCAACCAAGTGCATTAGAGCCCTAGAAGGAAGTGGGAAAGCTTGAAGGGTTGTGTGCAGTGAAGGGGGGTGTCATTCCTTGGGTTGTGAAGGTTTTGAGGAAGAGAGTTGGTAGATTGGAACTATTGTTGGAGTAGAACCTAGGTTTTCCACTGTTGAAAGTGAAGAGTGGACAATTGTAATGTACCTCAAATAAGTGGCTTAATCATAAGACACTTGGCACCATTTGGTATGGTCCAAATCATTAAATGGATCCCTTTATGAATTATTCATAGTTAGTGATCTTCCAGTCCATTTACATAAAATATTTCGGGTAACGAAATCCCACACTAATCCTCATTTAACTCCTTCTTAACTAAACGATGTCTCAACAAAGACTTCATTTGAACGATATGTTAACTGTAATGAAACAGTTGGAGTGAACGTGTCCCAACTAGTCATGTCATGAAGGGACTATTATTAAATACGCGTTTTCTTGACATGGGAAGAATGGTTTACTTGTCAGGAAGGAGTTAAAGCTCTGCATCTGCCATTAATGGAGGTCATGTGTGTGCGAGTTTTGATGGTTTTCACCTGACCCTTCCTCCAATCTAATCTCTCCAACTCTACCCCATCACATGGCCAGACCAACCTTTGTACCCTCAGCATTAAATCTGCATAGCAAGAGCTTCTCTTAGGGTTAAGCAAGTTTTTCTTTTGTCATTGTGAAGCCCTTCGAAATGGCTGTGTGTGTTATTTCTCAGTAGGGGAGGCTATCGAATTGGAGGTCGTTACCTGGTTGAAGAGACAACATTATCTGTCTTCCCTAGTAAGTTTAAGATGCTACTGTGATTTAAAATAAGATTGGAACTTCGAAATTTCGTTACAATGGATGCAATATTCGTTCTGTAACTCTTGTTATAACTTTAAATTAAATCTTCCCCTTATCGTTATTCCTTGTAACTTTATTGATTGTTCTCTCTCCTGGATAAGTTGGATTATTCGGTTGTTTCATTCTCAATCTCTCTGAAGGTCTCAGCATTCCACCACCTTGTTCTAATTCAGAGAATTTGCACCTGCATAGTTTTTTCATGTGTATTTCCAATCCTAGGGTTTCGTTACTTTCTTATTATCATTATTCTTTATGGTCCCTCTGTTAATGTATGTCAAGGCCTGATGTTGAACTTTCATGAGGCTATGTGGGGTTTCAGTCTGGAGTTGAATGTTCACACTGTATATAGCATATTATATTTCATTTTCTTTCTTTCTATTTGTAAAGGATGAATCCACCCTTCGATAATTTTCATCAAACCCTTAGCTAGTCCTTACGAATATAATGCTTCCTTAATGGCTATTGCATTCTTGTCTGGTACCATCAAAAATGTAACTTATGTGTTTTCGAACAATTCATTGGAAATACCCTACGAAATATAATGTTTGAGTTTGTATAACTTCTTGGATTAAGTATGTCTTGTACTGTCATTATCATTGTCTGTGGGTAGTATACGCCATTTGAAGTCTGGTAAAAATTCAGCAGAAGAATAACTTTGTATTTATCGTTGATTTATAAGTATCCTCTGTAATATAGACAGTTAGTTCATCGAAGGTTTTAATCTCAACATTTACATATAGCATTTGTTATGTGTTTACACTATGCCTTCGACCTGCTTGCACGACATGTCTTATACAATTTGTATTTTAAATGCTAGCACTATTGTTTGTTTCATTTCATAAAGAAATTGATTATATGCTTTGATGCCAACACTAATGATGGGACCCTGTTGATGCGAGGGTACCCATCAAGAATTCCTTGGACCACCCTCCCCTCGGCCTAGGACGTTTATCCAACTAGAACGCGACAAGGAAAGGACATCGGGTCTCCACATCATAAGTTAAGTGCCACTCTGGCATAAACTATTGCTATCATTTATCATTATAATGAAAGTTTCATTCACTTTACTTTCGTATATTTTACTATTGTTTTAAAATGGTAATTCCTTGCATAGACTTTGACCACGCATAGTTCTGGATGTTGGTTCCTATCATTCACACAAAAGGTATTCAGGTTCTGTGCACAGTAACTCTCAGGCTTAGCTTTCTAAGTTCTAGAAATGAAGACCAAGGTTATGTCCCAACTTTATCGTTAATAAGTAAAGTTTCATCCCGATTTCATGTATCAGTTGGTTAAGGGGTAAACCCTATTTTCATGTCGATATTGTTGGATCATGTTGTCATTGATGCCAATGGTTTGATTATTTGGGAGATTGTTGGATCATATGTAAATGGTCTAGTTTGATTGATGTCATTGATTGATGTCAAGTAATTGATTGATATGATTCCCTTGATGAGAATAATATATGTCCAAGTGAAAACCAATTGATAAAGATGGATCATTGATATGATGCCCTTGATGAGAATAATATATGTCCAAGTGGAAACTAATTGATAAAGATGGATCATTGATATGATTCCCTTGATGAGAATTATATATGTCCAAGTGGAAACCAATTGATAAAGATGGATCATTGATATGATGCCCTTGATGAGAATGATATATGTCCAAGTGGAAACCAATTGATAAATATGGATCATTGATATGATGCATTGATGAAGATAGATCAATGAAGTTGTTGGTGAAACTATCCTAGATGGATAGCGCTTTTCATGCCATTTCCGGTGGTATGTGGAATGTCACATAACTCCTCATGGTTTGAGAGTTATGGCCTCATGAAGTTGGAGGACCCCCATATGATGGTTTGAAGCCCCAAAAGGTCAAAGAAGTAAAAGTTCTTGAAAAGAAGAAATCATTATTTAAATGACAAATTAAAGTGACAAAATCAAGATGGATTATTTAAATGATAAAGTAAAATGACAAAATCAAGAAGGAATATTTAAATGATAAAGTATTGATTCATGGAAAGTGGTTAACCCTAAAATAAGGAAAATAGGTTAAGTGACCTAGAAATGGGTTAAGTAACCTAAAAATGGGTTAAGTGACCTAGAAGATGAAAGTATAAATAAGAAGCTAGGATCTCTTGTAAAATGCACATTTTGATGAGAATTCTTTGTGGATCAATGGAGATCTTCTTGTGAATATCTTTTGGAGTATTGATGGAGAGATTCTTGTGAGAGCATCCTATTGATGTGGATCTCTTGAGCATGATTGAAGATCTATGCTGAGGAAGAGAGCAAGAGGAGGATCTCATGGACGCATCAAAGTTTCGGCAATGTCAGAGATCTTGATGGAAAAAGTCTTGAATTCACAGAAAACCCTATTTTTTGATGCCCATGCAGGTTGTCCATGTATAGGGTATGTGTACATGTGGGCTAGTTGTGTATAGGGTGAGTGTACACACAGTCTGACTGTGTACAAGGAGCATGGACTAAATAACCTCATGGAGATTTTTGTTTGAGTTGGTGCCAAGCTCTTGGATAATGAGGCAAGTTCCAGATCTGCATTCTATGGCCTCAGATCTATCACTAAGACACTGGTATGGTTACATTATTGTCTTGATAGATGCTATTGTTTGATATGTTGTGAATGCTTAGGGAATTCTTGGTATGGATTATATGATGTGGGTCAATTTGGTTGATTTGGTGGATGGAGTGAGTAGCACTCTTGTGATTCAGTAGTGACATGATTGCTATGATATACTAGTTATTTATACATGATTGAGATAGCATTCATATTGATTTATTGTGGAGCATGAGTAAGCTATTGGAGAGCTTGGATGTGTTGTGACTGGTTGTGGGTCAGTTTGGACAATGGAAGACTGAAATGAAAGTGATTGCAGGTTGCAGAGGATCTGAGCATGTGAAGCAAAGCAAAACCATAGTTTCTCAAGAGCATACGCTTGTTACATTATACACTGGCTGCGTTCACACGTGGGTTGTAGTGAGCCAAGGCGCGTGCATATGTGGGCTGCACTACTGACAGGTTGCGTACCTGTTGACAGATTGATATCTGTTGAGGATTGTTGCCTCATCTCAGTTGGTGCTGAGAATGTAAGATGAGTCTTGCATATAGATCTGGTGCTTGTGTAGAGTTGTACTCTATTCAATTGTTGTTGATAAACCCAAGGATTGTAGTCTATAATAAAAAGAAAATTGTACATACATCTTGTGTTCTTTGTGTCCATTGTGATGATGAATTGTTGATGATATATTGGTTATATATGTTTCTGATATGTGCCTACATCTAACTAGTTATAAATGACAGCAATGGGTAATGAATGAATGTTGAATGCTAATTGATGAGTTTTAGTGCAAGAGGGAAGTTTTGGGAAAAAGAGCCCCACACTCATTCACCCCCCCTCTAAGTGTGGTAGGTGTGTCCAACAGATATATCATTGTTGGAAGAGAACGCAGTTATTGCGTGAGGTTGGAACCCTTTTTTATTTTAGTCTGATTGGATTTGTATCACAAACTTTAAAGGGTTTAAATCATAGGATTCTTTCTCCTATATACTTGTGTTTGAAATACCAAGGTTTAGCAAATTTAAATCCAGTCTTAATGGTATTATGGTTCTTTGTATTACCCAAATTGTTTATAAAGAAGGCATATCATCCTATATACTTCTAGAAGTATGTCCTCCAAATTTTGTTTTGTTACTTCTGCATTATCATGTTCAACAAAGCTTTGTCGTAGTCAATAGAACTATCATTTTCTTTCATTTCAGAACTATTTGATTCACACCGAGGTTGAAATGAATTTATTATTCATAAATCTATCGTATTTCGAACTTATCAAAAATGTGTATATACATCAAAGGGTTTTGTATTTCTGTTTTCTTGAATTCATTGGGCTTTCACCCTTCTAGTATTTCGTTTCCAGAACCTTGTTGCGTTAAAAGATTCGATTTGTTTTCTTTAGTTTCTATTTATCTTACTAGAACTTTTGTTAAGACTAATTATACTATTTTTCTTCCATTATAATTTTCCATGCATCGATATTATAGTGGTGTTATTACTTTGTATAACTTATTACAGTAATATGCAAATATAAAATTATTTCGTTCTGGTATACCCTTTAGTATTTCCTAAGTCAAGGATGCAGTAAAAGACTCCTTTGATTTGATTTATATACTTATGTACACACAGGATTCCTAAGATCCGAAAATGGAATCAGTCTGATTTTGTTTATATAAAATGATTTTGTTTATACTAGAAGTATGCTAGCGTGTTCACAAATTTTCGATTCTACTCGTAATTTGTGTGTGTGTGTGTGTGTGTGTGTGTGTGTGTGTGTGTGTGTGTGTGTGTGTGTGTGTACAGGCAGTTTTATTCAAAGCATAAAAATTAAAACTTGCAGGGGTTTATCCTACGTTTTGTTCCATCCATTTGTAGTTTAACTCACAGAAATAAATCACACAGCGTTATACTAGTTATACTCTCTTTCAATCATTTAAATCAAACAAAAAAAACGATTCTTGATTAGAAAGAAACTCGGCAGAAAACAATTCACCCACCAATATATAGATATATTTTGACAGTCATTTAAAGCAAGAGATATATATAACCAGAAAAGAGTAGATGAACATATATGAACTAGTTCACTGAAAGACAAAGGGAACAACCACATTCCTCCCAACCTTAGAATGGAACAGCCAATGTCACTTGCTCCACTCACCCCCTAGCTTGACCATGAATCCATGAGGGCGAACTCAGAACTCCCCTCAGTAATAGTCCTTTTGCTTCGGTAACTTCTCCTTGCCTCACACTCAGAAAATCAGTGTTCCTAATAGCAAGAGATAATTATCCTTCTTCCTGCATACTAGGCAGCGTCCTGCCTCCTCCCATATGTTATATATCAAAATCCATTTTTTCCTAGGTCTTTTTCCCCCTTGGGAATTTTCGCAGGTTTCTAAATCCCTAATTTTCAGGGGCTACCCATGGCCAAATTCTTGATTTTCTACTTGTAACAATCAGCCCTGAGGTAGTTCCAACATGTTCCCTAATCATGGATTCATGGTCAGCTGATTTTTAACATGGTTGTTCCATTTGTCCATCAGCAATAATTATAAAATATTTTGCTTCATTTTGGAACAAATATTGAAATTTTGGCTTTCGGTAGCTTAGGAGGAAAAAAATTATAGTGTTTAGCTACCGAAAGTGCAGACTTTCGGTAGCTTAAATCTCAGGTTTCATATGCCCTTAGCTGCCAAAAGTGTATCGGTCGAGACCAAGAATTCAAGCATCATGGATCAAGCCACATGGAGGAATAGCTCACGAGGAGGCATGAAAAAAATGAAATAAATGGAAATAAAATCACTATATTAAGGTTTCACACAAATGCCACGTCACCATTTCGGGGTTTCGGCCATCGGAGGTCCGGCCAACATAAAAAGTTTAACCATTGTTCCGAAACCCGAAATCCTGAAATCAGGTTTCAGGACTTTCGGTGGCTTACGGTGCTCCGAAATCGCACTGTTAGCCACCGAAAGCCAAGACTTTCGGTGGCTAAGAGACCTTTGTTTTCAGCTTGTTAGCTGTTGAATCGCAGATTTGTTTTAGTGGATAAACTACCTCAACAAAAAATCAGTTTTCTCAGCCATGGAGAGATTTTTTTGCGCGCTCAAATGGTCGATTGACATCTACAGATCCTAATATTTCCATTGGTGCATTCATATTTTCATTTCAAACTCAAGAAGGTAGTCAAAAGTCCCCTGAAAGATGAGGTTCGTTTTCAGAAATGTGGCATTTTTTACTGTGTTGAGTCATCATTTTCAAATGATGATTCTGATCGACTCAAATATAATTTTGAGAAATGGTAAAAGGTTTTTGTGCCTAACACATCATAGATAAATAACCTCCCTCAGTTTTCCTACAGGTGTCATAGATTGGCATAATCGAATCCATCTTCGAGTCTTAATTTTCGGATCTCAGAATTTCTCCATTTGACACATGTTTTTGAAAGGCAAATCTGGGGAAAATGGAAACGGATCTCAGAAAACTGAGAGAGGTTTTTAGTCAGAAAAAATAAATGAACAAAAACCTATTTCATTTTATACATAGCTGTCAGGATTCAAGAGATACAGAACCATAACCGCAGCCCCAGTTTTCAGCAGTTTGGCCCATTTTCTATGGCAGAAAGTTTTTGAATTTGATGGTAACTGTTGTTATCTTTTGGGAGGATTTCGACCTCAATGCCTACATAAAATTCATGTTCATTTCTAGAGGGATTTATTTTTTAATCCAAATCATTTTTCAGTTATTCGAAAGGGGGCAAAAGACATATATTATTGTATCTTCTTGAAGAAAAAAAAAAAAGAGGGGGGGAACAGCCTGAGAGCCTTTTGGAGGCTGGGTTTGTAATGCATTCCTTTTCAGCAAATATAGAATAGAATGCCAAGAGATTCTACACCATTTTCACTGTCTAATTCTGTCTTCTTCCTATGTTATTGTTTCTGAATTTTTCATCACTTCTCTTTCTTCCTTCCATTCATTAATTCAGCTTGTAATGGTTACAATTCAGTGATACTTCTACTGTAGCTAATTTAAAGCATTCCTTAAAGTGCATTTTTTCCTTTGTTTTGTCATAAGTAGAACAAGACCTACATCTTAATTTTTTTTCCTTATTTACAAGTTTTATTTGTTCATATCTTTTCCTCTGTCTTGCTATGAGTAAGACAAGACCTGTGTTCAAATATTCAAAGTTTGGTGTTATTTCTTCCATTGAAATAAAGATTAGACCTATCAAAATTAGATACCTAACTCTTTGTTTCAGTATTCTTCATCTCCTATCCTCTATCCATCTTCTTTATTTAATCAATTAGACAAACGATGTCATGCCTCTTCGTTTCTGATCTATAAATGAGTGAAGGGCATGTTTTAGACCTAGTTCTAGAAGTCTCTTATGACTGATCAATCAACAAATTTTATTTCATTTAAAATGTGCTAAGGCCTGGCTTTATTACAGCCTAGAGTCAACTCTTTCAACAACATTTTCTGGCATCGTTGCCAAGGAAAAAGGACAAAGTTATCTTCCCTGGGATAAGACAAAGTTCAGATCTATTTCTTGATGGTGAACAAGGAATAGGCATTCAATTGGCTGTGATCATTCACCTGGTGACTCCTTGGTTCGTAGACTCTACATGATTTTGTTGGTGACTCCACTGGTCTCAAATGTTGAATTCGTTCCCTGCTCGAATTGCGGAAAGGTTTGCTCCTCTAGACTTTACAAATGTTTATGGCTTTCCAAACACTATAATAGACATTAAAATTTGGGAAGATGTCCTTCCTAAATTTGGAGAATATGTTATTGGATAAATCCGTAAGTGCAGACACAAACCGATCTCCCTAGATCCACCTAGATCTAGAACAAAGCTAGACAGAATAATACTCTTTCCCTAGATTACAACTATTGAATGAACTAGGAGGCAAGAATCATGAACATACCTTATGATCGCTTCCTTGGGTCTTTGTTGTTCCAGCTTCGCTTCAATGCTCTTGCGTCGTCCAGACCACAACAATGCAAACCAATCGAAGTGAAGACAACTCAATATATTCAATAGTTAATCTATGTATATGATCAAGGAGTTATACAATAAATTGACATTAGCTTTATGGGAAAGAATCATATTATTGTATCATATTAAATGTGAAAGAGAGATTACAACCATTGCCTTGATGTCGTAAGGTCCCTTCCAACTATCCTTCGTTCCCCACACACTTCTTGCTCCAATGATTCTGAAACCATAGATCTGATAGCTACTCACAATCTATCTTGACAAAGCAAATCTCAAAGCCACTCTAACCAAGCCAAAGCTAACAAGCTCAAGAACCAACAAAGCTAACCCAAGCTCAAGCTAACTTTCTCCATGAGAACTCCTCTCCTTTTATAAGTTGAAGAGGATAAGGTGAGGAGGTTAGGCTGATCCCACTAAATCAGGAAAGCAAGTAAGATCCAAACCATTCAGATGCCACCTCACCATAGAAGTTTCTCCTTTTAGAAGATTCGAGAAAATGCTCATTTTTCCCACGTGCTGGAATTCTCGCACCTTAGCTATAGAGCAACCTGTGAACACCTCGCACCCTGGCTATAGTGCAACCTGTGAGAATGGGTCATTCTCGCACTCTACCTATATAGAAACCTGCGAACTTCCCTTTTTATAAGGTTTTTACATAGGAAAAAGTAACTTCTTTTCTCAGGAGAAGTTCTTCTTCCTTCTCTCTTCAGGAACTTAGGCCACTGACCCCTCTGAAGGAAACAGATAGGTTTACATCATTAACGATCATAGGGATGAAAAAATAAATGTGTAATAGAGAGCCCCCCAAAGTATGAAGTTAGAACAGAGTGATAGCTAAAATAATTTGTCGAGTGTGTGTAGGGAACAAGGAACAGCCGGTCGGAAACCTGCCAACAAACAAAGAAATACAGTACAATAATATATCATCACTGAGGTAGGCATTCCCATACTCAGAATACAAATGACTCAAAGCATAAATGAAGACATGCAAAGATCCATGTCAAGTAATACAGGTCATGGCCACCAAACATACACTGTGGATCCATGCCAATATGAATCAAATCTGAACATAGCCACCAAAAATACACTGTGGATCTATGTGTTAAAGACTCAAATTTTAACATAGCCACCAGACATACAATGTGGATCTATGCAACAATACACTGAATATACTCCAACGCAACCTGAATCTGTCAAAAAAGATCCAGGGTCTTCATCTCCACCACTCTATAGTACGAATCTAACCATGCGAATACATGTGTTGAAGTCGAACATGGTAGAAACCACTTGATTATCGGTCATTAGTGTATACCATTAACAAGTGCGAGGGAAATCACCATTAATGTCAATAACTCCCAAGGTACACTAGTACAATCCAACGAATGTGAATAAATGAGTTGAAGTTGAACACTCGGCGGAATCTCTCGATCAGGGGTCAATAATGAAAACCCACTGTCGAAAGCAAGGAAACCTGCCATTGAGGCATGCAAGTTCCAAGGTACCAATTAGTTTCTAAGTCTAATTCCTGGATAATGAGTTGAAGTCGACAGGAAA
>JASDQU010101112.1:250989-268394 GCA_032191745.1 Picea mariana
GTGATCTTGACATCATCAACACTCCCAGCATGATTAACAGTAACTGGTTGTTTTCCAACATGTTTGACAGTGGTTGGAAGTTTGGATCCTTGCTTAATTTTCTTCTTATTATTATTCCTTTTCTTCTTCTTCTTATTCACCGAGTTACTAGCTTCAGAACTTTCGCTCGACGAAGAATATGGAACGGAAGGCGACCTTGCAAGCGAAGAAGGTGAAGAAGACCTTACTGATGAAGACGGTGAAGGATCAACATGAGGTTGATTCTCTTGGGTGGAAGTGCTTATGACCGAAGCACTTACTGCATTCGGGATTACATGAGTGGAAAACAACCATACCGGTAATCCAATAGTGAGACCTGGAAGGCTCAAAATAGCGATGTGAGGAGGACCAATGTTTCCATAGGAAGGAAAAACAAAAGATTCCCCTGGAGCAGGGGTTCCTTCATTGGTCATTTCGGGAACTGACGCCATTAAATAAATCTAACCTAGAGTCTGCTAAGGAAAACAAACAGCACACGCTAAAATATAGGAAGCAAGCAAACAAACAAAACCTTCTTACAATGAGCACACTAGTTGGTGATGAAGTCCAACATCGCAGGAAAAAAGTAAGAAGGGGCTGAGATAGAGCAGGTGGAAAATTTATGTTGACAACCTGCTTAACGGACTTACACCCTGGTGCAAGCTCCCACACATAATCATGGGTATACCCTCCAAGGAACCCGAGTGAGTTTGGCCAACGTCGATTCCAGGTACCGTGAAGACTTGCCCCTCCACAGTCACCTCGTGTAAAGAACCTAGAAAGATAGGCCACTAAGGTTACCACCAACAACAATAAATCCTAGGGGGACAGTCAACAGTCCAATCCACACGCAAGGGTAGGGTATCTATCCCGAAATCAACTCAAAAGGCTTCCACTCATCATTGNGTGCAATCTCTACACTGATGTCAACAAAGCAGGGTGAGTAACTCTGCCAACATCAATGCGACCTAGTGCTTGACCCTTGTGTGAGAAGGGCTTCCCAGGACAAAATGTAGTAAGTGGATTTAACTCTCCCTATCACAAGATACTATGTTTGTTTGCAGCTTTGGAAAGATATCTTTCACACCTATTCCAAAGCCCTACAACTAATCTAATGTAGGCTTGCTACCAGAAAAGATAAAAATGTCTAATCAATTCTTATAAGCGCTTTATTTTATGGTTGTTGTTCTCAAAAGGAAGATGATGTGGACAATATGGTGTTTTGACCGACTCGAAAAATTATGCAAAGATATGAAGATGCAATATTTTCATTTCAATGAAATCTATGCTACGAGAAGGAGAAAACATTTATCATTCCCATATGCACATGTCCCAAAGTCTATTAAACTCATCAATATCAATATTCTCAAGAAATGATAAAAAGGTATTGTACACCAATGCAATTCTGCTACTTCAAATGCAAGGATGCCCCCAATCTAATATAAAGAAAGAAAATAAATCTTTTTGTTTCAAAAATTTCACTAAAAGAAATAATGAACTTTCTTAAAACAAAGAAACCCAAACTAAAAGTTCTCTTTTAAAGCGAACTATTCAAAAGAAATCTAATCTTTCCCTAAATAATTCTAAAGAAAACACATGCTTTGTAATTGAAAGACACTCAAAGAAAGAGACTAATCCTTCAAAACCAAACAAAGAAAAAGTGGCTAAAAGAAACTCAAAGGATGTGAAGCAGACTGCAAACAGATCAATATAGGCTCCAAAAATTCAATCCAGTTGTTCAAAGCAAAACTGGGCATCAAAAAATGACAAGATCCAATCCAAAAATTTTCACAAACAAGTTCGCAGGCTAGTAGTATATTACAGTGCGAGAATTAGGTATTCTCGCAGGCTAGACATTGGTAGGGTGCGAACATATCATACTGGATTACACAGTAGGGTGCGAACTCAGATGATTCTCACAGGCCACTAAAGGGTACAGTGCGAGAATATCTGTGAACACAAAATTTGAAAAAATGACAAAAATTTTGAGTGAACTTTCAAATCCAAAGAGTCTTGATGGATCTCCCACAGACTCATAGACCAGAAAACAAGCAATCAAATCAAGGGAAACTAGACTAACTAGGAAACAATCCATTCCCCAGTGGAGTCGCCAATTTTGTTATTGGATAAATCCGTAAGTGCGGACACAAACCGATCTCCCTAGATCCACCTAGATCTAGAACAAAGCTAGACAGAATAATACTCTTTCCCTAGATTACAACTATTGAATGAACTAGGAGGCAAGAATCATGAACATACCTTATGATCACTTCCTTGTGTCTTTGTTGTTCCAGCTTCGCTTCAATGCTCTTGCGTCGTCCAGACCACAACAATGCAAACCAATCGAAGTGAAGACAACTCAATATATTCAATAGTTAATCTATNTTGGATAAATCCGTAAGTGCGGACACAAACCGATCTCCCTAGATCCACCTAGATCTAGAACAAAGCTAGACAGAATAATACTCTTTCCCTAGATTACAACTATTGAATGAACTAGGAGGCGAGAATCATGAACATACCTTATGATCACTTCCTTGTGTCTTTGTTGTTCCAGCTTCGCTTCAATGCTCTTGCGTCGTCCAGACCACAACAATGCAAACCAATCGAAGTGAAGACAACTCAATATATTCAATAGTTAATCTATGTATATGATCAAGGACTTATACAATAAAGTGACATTAGCTTTATGGGAAAGAATCATATTACTGTATCATATTAAATGTGAAAGAGATATTACAACCATTGCCTTGATGTCGTAAGGTCCCTTCCAACTATCCTTCGTTCCCCACACACTTCTTTCTCCAAGGATTCTGAAACCATAGATCTGATAGCTACTCACAATCTATCCTGACAAAGAAAATCTCAAAGCCACTCTAACCAAGCCAAAGCTAACAAGCTCAAGAACCAACAAAGATAACCCAAGCTCAAGCTAACTTTCTCCATGAGAACTCCTCTCCTTTTATAAGTTGAAGAGGATAAGGTGAGGAGGTTAGGATGATCCCACTAAATCAGGGAAGCGAGTAAGATCCAAACCATTCAGATGCCACCTCACCATAGAAGTTTCTCCTTCTAGAAGATTCGAGAAAACGCTCATTTTTCCCACGTGCTGGAATTCTCACACCTTAGCTATAGAGCAACCTGTGAACACCTCGCACTCTGGCTATAGTGCAACCTGCGAGAATGGGTCATTCTCACACCTTTCCTATATAGCAACCTGCAAACTTCCCTTTTATAAGGTTTTTACATAGGAAAAAGAAACTTCTTTTCTCAGGAAAAGTTCTTCTTCCTTCTCTCTTGAGGAACTCAGGCCACTGACCCCTCTGAAGGCAACAGATAGGTTTACATCATTAACGATCATAGGGATGACGAAAATAATGTGTAACAGAATATGAGGATGACAATCCCACTCAACACTTGTTTGAATTCCACAAGCTCATGGAGAAATTAAATGTACATCATGAAGATGTCCTCATGAAATTGTTTATGTTTTCATTGGAAAAAGATGCTAGACTATGGTATAAATCTTTACCCCATTCCAGTATTCCTTCATTGAGATATTTTCACACACTTTTTCATCAAAATTGTAAGAGGATGTATTCAGCTGAAATCCTTTTTGAAGATTGTTGTAATATAGGATTCATAAGACAAAAATATCATACAAATCCTCTTGAAGAGGAGGAAGAAACAATAGAAATTTCTCAAGTTGATGAAGATGATCAGTATGAGGAAGAGGTTGCTCATAAAGAAGATGGATCTTGTGAACATACTCAAGAAGAAGATATTCAGCATCATGGTCAACCTGCAAAAGATGTAGAAAGGAATGATTGTTGTTGTATCCAGAAAATACAAAGACCACCTCCTCCTTTGACTGAAGAAGAAATAGATCTTCTCCTGCATAGCTATGTTCCAGCCTCTACTCACACAGATTTGCAGCTTTCACACAGTCCCGAATATGAGTGTCAAACTTCTTCCATTTCTGAAAATGTAAATCTATTTTTAAATGATGACAGTCATGTATTTCATGGAACTTTACAGGAAGTTAGTGAACCTATTAATGATGATTTCCTACCAGGAGATCAGATTTTATACTCTTATTTGTTTCATGAAAAAGATATGGTTTCCATGTTTAATGATCCTAAAGAAAGTTTGTTGTTCGAAAATTCTTTAGATTGTGATTTGCAGAAGTATGATTCTGAAATAAACAGTATGCCAGAGATAGTAACAAAGTGTCCTTTGCTTGAGAGATCCACGGTTGATGTCCCGATTTTTTGTCCGACTGATTACCCTCTTTAGTTATCTGTTGAACCTAAATATGATGAGTATAGTGATGATTATTTCATCATTTCTATAGAACAACTTGCTGCAGATTTTTCATGGAGGGATGAGGGTCTTCAGACAAGATTGTGCCATGATTTTGGAGATGCCATTGTAGATGATCTTGAAGGGTGCTTAGATATTCTCTTCGAGAATGATCCTGATCATTATAAATCATAACATAGAATAGTCCTTGATGTTTTAAAACCTCAAGACCATGCATTTTTTCATGATCCTTTTGTTGACCTTTTACATTCATTTAATGGAGGAGTATGCTATGTCATGGATATTTTGTCACAAGAATCAATGAAAGGTTTGAAAATTCATGATCACCAACAGGTCAGATGGGAGTTGTCAGTTTCCTTTTTCATCCTGCTCAAAGAAAGTGTGAGAAAATTTCAAATAAATAGACAATTATTGGATTGGCTTCACTAGCATTTTCATATCATTTGATTCGGTGGGAATTTTTCAGTAGTTAGAGTAGGTGATGTATATAAATAAGCTTGACTTTGAGCATTAGATTACAGTGGTGGTTTTCAATATGTTTTCAGTTCAGTTTTGAATCCAGTATGGTTTTTTTTTAAAGCATTACGACTCCATATCCCAATGAATGAATAAGCAGTTTTTTGTTCCGAAAATGATGCAAGTAAAGTGACAGGGTTCAGAGTTTGATAAGGATGATTCCGGGTCACCTAATGGATGAAGGCACTTGATCTACTATTCTTGGCATTTTACAGGAAAGCACCATCCCTAGATGGAGCCTATGTTGGAACAAATATTGAAATTTTGGCTTTTGGTAGCTTAGGAGGAAAAAAATTATAGTGTTTAGCTACCAAAAGTGCAGACTTTCGGTAGCTTAAATCTCAGGTTTCATATGCCTTTAGCTGCCGAAAGTGTATCGGTTGAGACCAAGCATTCAAGCATCACGCATCAAGCCACATGGAGGAAGAGCTCATGAGGAGGCACGAAAAAAATGCAATAAATGGAAATAAAATCACTATATTAAGGTTTCACACAAATGCCACATCACCATTTCAGGGTTTTGGCCATCGAAGGTTCGGCCAACGTAAAAAGTTTAACCATTGTTCCGAAACCCGAAATCCCAAAATCTCGAAATCGGGTTTCGGGACTTTCGGTGGCTTACGGCACTCCGAAATCGCACTATTATCCGCCAAAATCTAGGAATTTCGGTGGCTAAGAGACCCCTATTTTCGGCTTGTTAGCTGTCGAATCGCAGATTTTTTTTAGTGGATAAATTGCCTCAGCAAAAAATCAGTTTTCTCAACCGTGGAGAGGTCGTTTTGTGTGCTCAAATGGTCTATTTACATCTATAGATCCTATTATTTCCATTGGTGCATTCATATTTTCATTTGGAGCTCAGGAAGGCAATCAAAAGTCCCTCGAAAGATGAGGTTTGTTTTCAGAAATGTGGCATTTTTTACTGTGCTGAGTCATCATTTTAAGATGATGATTCTGAGCGACTCAAATATCATTTTGAGAAACGGTCAGATTTTTTTGTGCCTAACACATCATAGATCAATAACCTCCCTCAATTTTCCTACAGGTTTCACATATTGGGAGAATCAAATCCATCTCCGAGTCTTAATTTTCGGATCTCAGAATTTCTCTGTTTGACACATGTTTTTGAAAGGCAGATTTGGGGCAAATGGAAACGGATCTCAGGAAACTGAGAGAGGTTTTTTGTCAAAAAAAACAGATGAAAAAAAACCTCTTTCATTTTATACGCAATTGTCATGATTCGAGAGATACAGAACCATAACTGCAGCCCCAGTTTTCAGCAGTTTGGCCCATTTTCTATGGCAAAAAGTTTTTGAATTTGATGGTAAATGTTGTTATCTTTTGGGAGGATTTCGACCTCAATACCTACATGAAATGTCTGTTCATTTCTAGAGGGATTTATTTTAGAATCTGAATCGTTTTTCAGTTATTCGAAAGGGGGAAGAAGACATATATTATTGTATCTTCTTCAAGAAAAAAACAAAGAGGGGGGGAACAGCTCGAGAGCCTTTTGGAGGCTAGGTTTGTAATGCATTCCTTTTCAACAAATATAGAACAGAATGCCAAGAGATTCTACACCATTGTCACTGTCTAATTCTGTCTTCTTCCTGTGTTATTTTTTCTGAAGTTTTCATCACTTCTCTTTCTTCCTTCCATTCATTAATTCAGCTTGTAATGGTTACAATTCAGTGATACTTCTACTATAGCTAATTTAAAGCATTCCTTAAAGTGCAATTTTTCCTCTGTTTTGTCATAAGTAGAACAAGACCTGCATCTTAATTGTTTTTCCTTATTTACAAGTTTTATTTGTTCATAGCTTTTACTCTGTCTTGCTATGAGTAAGACAAGACCTGTGTTTAGATATTCGAAGTTTGGTGTTATTTCTTCCATTGAAATAAAGATTAGACCTATCAGAATTACATACCTAACTCTTTGTTTCAGTCTTCTTCATCTCCTATCCTCTATCCATCTTATTTATTGAATCAATTAGACAAACAATGTCATGCATCTTCGTTTCTGATCTATAAATGAGTGAAGGGCCTATTTCAGACCTAGTTCTAGAAGTCTCTTATGACTAATCAATCAACAAATTTTATTTCATTTAAAATGTGCTAAGGCTTGGCTCTATTACAGCCTAGAGTCAACTCTTGCGACAACACTTCATACAAGTGTCATATTCAAATAGTTAGTTGGGTCAAATCAGATATCTTCCCAACAATCATAATCATCAATTACAATTAACTAAATTGGAAATTCGAAATTGAAATAAATGGCAAAAATTTTCCAATTTTGAATTTACCAAAAACGGAAATAATTTCCTAAGAAATTTCAAATTCAAAAATAATTTATTTTAGGGGATGTTACAACAACCAAGAGGGCCAGATATCTTTGTGGACTCATAGCCTCATCTCAAGGGTGACTTTTTGTTGAGAGAAAATGAACAAAAATCCTATGGTTGGGAGGAACGTCCTTCGTACGCATCGAGATGGTTATTTTATAAACAAATAAGTTCTTTGTTAAGTTTTTTATGTTATTTACGATGTGTAAATGAATATATGAATGTTGTGTGTGTGTTTTTTTTTTGGTTGAACAATTGCATTCGTGTTTTAAAATATGTTTTTAGATGCATGTTAAATTATGGGCCTACCGCCGCTTCGTTTATTTTATATGTGTGGGGTGTTCTAAATTTCTTTTAGCAGGTGGGTATGTTACAAAAAAATTTATTAATTGTTTGATTTCTTATTATTCAATTATGTTTGATATGAATGAGTCCATAGAGTTCAAGGAGTTGGCTCAATCAGTTGTTGCCAATATTGTTGGACATGTCGCTAGTAATGTGCTAGTAGGTCCCCGACTTGAATTATGTATGGGTGAGGGGAATGAATTTATGTTAATGACTTTATTAAGGATGTCATCCATGATTGTGAAAAAAACATACCTTGAAATTCATTGTAAAGTTTTCCTAAAAAAAACGAAAAGAAAAATAATTCACTCTTTGTTTATTTGTAAACCTTATAATACACAATATAAATCTAAGATAAAGTACACTTTAAAATAATGTTTTCTAATTTTTTTGTTTTATTTTTCAATTACTTCAATTAACAAACTACTTAACTTTAAAAAATAAAATCATATATCAAATAGTCGAGGTACTTGATTACATACTCCAATTTATACCTAACATTTTTGCTCTAGTTCACAAATGAATTAATTTCCTTATGGGGATATTATGGAAAGATCTTTTAAAGAGAAATTTAGTGTTGCACATACAACACTCAACTCTACATTTTGAACTATTAATATCAACAATTTCCTATTCCATATTGATATTTGTTGGAGAAATGAGACTCACAAGTTTCTACTACAATTGTGCTTATATTCTAAGAAAACTTGCAAGATATTTCATTAAATTTCCCTTGCAAATTTTCTATCATCGTTCCAAATGCTCTTCTACTTTTTTTAACCTAGGAAAAAAGTACTTATATTCAATTAAATATAAAAATAATAGTATAGCCAAAAAAAAAAAGAGGCAGAAGAACCTTCAATCTAGATCAAAGATTACAAACTTTACAAAAAAACCTGAAAGGAACCTGTTATCCCCTAGCCTAGGGATAACTAAGGAGATCATGTCTCGAGGATAATAGGTCCTATACATGGAGTACCGAGAGTCGAATGACTTGAAAATGGCCCCAGAGGGCCCCTCTTTTCTTCAATGTAGTCCATTTATCAGCAGCAGTAGTATCCATCCCACCAGTTTGGTCCTAAAGTAGCAATAAGTCTTGCTCCATGAGGTAATGAGTCTGGGTATCATGGTATGTGTCACTCTGATTTTTTAAGCACTTGAATATGTCACATTGAATTCTTCTTCATTTCATGATGTTTTCTTGGAAATTATTCTTTTTGCCTCATTCATACGTAGAAGCATGACATGGTGCCCTAGTAAGTTGATCTCTCTTTAGGATGTGTTGCCACTAGGTGGGTCTGTGAAAGGTCATCGTTCGTTCCCTTCATACTTAACACTTTCCATATTTATCCCTCTCATATCCCCTACCATTTTTTGGGTACGGGGATTGGATACACTAGGAAGGATTGTACCTTACCTCGTGGGAAGAAGGGGTTGAAGGCCTAAAGGGTAAAAGTAGTTGGCATGAGTTAAAAGCCAATATTGAAACCTTTGAGATGATTTGCCCAGGGATCCCCGAGAAAGCAGTGAAAATATTCTTAGTAAGAAAAGGGGACCCATAAGATACATAAACACTAAAGGTACTAGTTGATGGATAGGAGGTCTCATCACGAGCCGGCCTATTATGACCATGGGCATGTAGCGGTATGACACTACCACCTATGTGGTCACCAAACTAGGGTAGTGGCTCTTGGTGGCATAGCCAAGAGAAAGGGGGTCTCATCATGAGTCATCCTTCTCATCTCCATGAAATTTTTGTGGATAACGATGTCACCTCTGGTCATCAAGCTAGTATAATGGCCCTCAACTATTCCCTTGAAGCACAAAAGAAAAAGATAAAAACCAATAAATATAAGAGTAAAAGGCAATGAATGGACTAGGAAACAATAGAATTTATGACAAGGTGCATCTCGCCATCTACAAAGGCACCCATGGGTAAGATTTTACATTTACTTGTTATCACATGCACCCTATACCCAAACACTTACCCCATACTACCTCATACACTTACATGATATGGACTATATCCCACCTGGGAAACACCCCAAACTTAAGAGAGGTTATCCCAATAGGACACCCTAAGACCTTTTCCAAACCTAACTTGTCAAATTGCATAATGTCTTTGAGCATTTGTATGGGTTAAAGGGGAGTTTGATGCACATGTTTGGGTAATTTGAATATTGGATGTGATTTCCATGTTATGATCCTTGAGACTTATGAACCCCTGAAGGGTGTACTTGTTGTTGTTGCAGGACTTTTACCGGTGGACAGGTACACAAGAGGGAATTATTAGCTCGGACCATCATGGGGGCTTAAAGCCCAAATATGGATGTTGTAACCCCAACCAGGGGTAAGAAGACATTGAAGATTTTCACCAGGAAGAAAGAAGGACATTGCATTTGGAGGCACCCTAGAATACCTAGACCCAAGGGGATATTTCTCTTCCACATGGAAGTTGGCCCTAAAAGGCCCATGACGTCACCATCATGACCCTATATGTCATCCAGATCTAGGGTTTTCATTTTGGAGGCATTTATAATCCTAGCGGCACATGTGGGCTTCATCTGGGGACTTTGGAGGCCAAGCGCCCTAGCTTTTAGGCTCAAAGTTCCACCTCGATGCCTCAAAGTCACTCAAGAAGAGCATGATGTCACCCTTGGAAGTGTCTTTAGATGCTAATTAATTTTATTTATGTCAAATTTGAATTTATTTGTAAATTGGCCACGTCGGCCTTTATTTTTACCTAAAATTAATTAAGGGTCAAAGTTTTGTATAAATAGAGATAAAGTACTCTCATTTTATCATAAAAAATCCTCACACAAGAGGAAGAGGACTGAAATTGGTGCCCTATTTAGGGTTTATTGGCTGAAATTTTGAGGCGCACCTTTCTTTTGGAGTCTTCTACTTGCAACTTGGATCAATTTTGGTGAATTCATTTGGTAATCTAGTGTTTCCATGCATGATTAATCTTGGTGAAGTAAGTAAATCTTCTTTTTTCATTATTTTTTAATGGTTATGGTATATTTTCTTCATCATAATAAAGATTATGAAATTGCATGCTTGATAAACCCTAGAAGTGAAGAACTTAAGTTACTACTTATTCACTTTCTATTTGCTAGGTTTTTCCTAATTGGTTTATATTGAGAAGCCTCTAAATCCCTAAAGTTATAGGTCTTTAGAGGTCTTGATCAATTGTGGTTATGCCTAAATATTTCTTTAATTATCTAAGAAGGAGGAAAACCATTAGGGTCTAGAAGTGCCTACTCTCTAGTAGCTCACCTCCCCAAAGATTGAATCCCAAGAAGACTTAAGTTACTACTCTTCTAAGATTCATCTTTTACTTGGATAAACATAATCATTTTGTTGCTTACTCCAAATGAATGTTGTTGAACTCTTGACTCCATAACCCTTTAAAGGCACTAGTCATTGCATTCCTTTTGTAGAGAGATCAAACCAACACTCAAACCTTGAACTTTCTAGTTTTCACTAACTAAAACTAACTCTAACCTAGCATATATAACTAATTTACTTGTTGTTGTTATATATCACTATTACAACCATCTTAATGCAGCAAATTTTCTGCATAAACTACATTTAATGCTAGATAGACACTTCTAAATTAGCTTGTGACAATTGATTATCATTATGCCTAGTAAAAGCTACATTTTCATTGTCTTTTCAAGCAATTTAGAGGCATATTTCTTGCAGTTGTTATAAAATACTTATTGTTGTTGTAAACTTTCATTTTGTTTCAAATTTATATCAACCAACATACATTTCAGTAGTTTACTGTCTTATTCAAGCACCGATATCATTTTGTACTTGAAACTGCCATATTTTGTTTTGTTTTCTTGTTCTGGGAAGGTACACTTCATCCATTTACATTTGCTTCATCTCTTAAGACATAAACTTACCAAGACCTTTTTTACTTGAGTGACCAATGAGAGAGGGTTATATTTTCATCCTTGCTTTATCTTCTTCATCCCTTTAGGTCACTAGGGACGTCTCCCTTGGGGTAATATTAACATACTCCTAATCAGAAAGGGGTTTCCTATTAAGGTGACATTGATAGGTCACCCCGTTATTACGCCAACCGTGCCTCACTTGCCTTGGGATTTGGGCAAGTACAGATTGTGCGATAACATTTTTGGCGTCGTTTCCAGGGAACATTGAGTCAATTTTCCTCGAACGAAAAATTTTCAATAAGCCTTTTTCTCAAATCCTTTCACTTTTCAAAGCTTACCTAGCTCATCCACTAGGGATGATTCCCTCTTTTCCCTTTGATAATCCCTAGAAAGATTATCTGGAGACTCCACTAATTATTAAGCCAACCATGGCTTCTCAATGGGACCAAGGTAATTTTAAACCCTTGGATATGAGTGAAATTTTGGGTTACCCTCGAAAAATGCCTTCAAGGTAAGAGAATTGGCTCCCTAAATTCACTGGTAATGATGGGATTAGGGTCAAAGATCACATGGGTAATTTTTGGGTTTTCTTTCAACTCCACCCTATTAGTGATGATGTTGAAGATTTGGCAATGAAATTTTTCTCTACCACTCTTCATGGCAATGCTAGGAAATGGTATGAGGATCTCCCTGATGCTAGCATCACATATATGGACTAGTCAAAACAAAAATTTCTTGAGAAATGGGGTATTAAATTAGAATATATACACATGCTAATAAAAATACTTGAGTACATGAAACAAATTAAGAATGAGACTGTCAAAGAATTCCATACCAGATTTGAGAATTTGCTACAACAAATTCCTAGAAGCCATTGTCATGAAGACAAGTACCTCATTTACCTCTATACCAATGAACTCTTAGTGCAATTAGGGTTTATCCTCAGTAAAAAGGGTCCAAGAAAAATCTAAGAATATTATCACATGGCTATACAAATTGATTAAAATATCTCTGTGTTCAAGGGAGAACACCTCTTTACTCCAGAAATCAAAGTTGATAACCCCAAAGATACCCCAGATACTCTTAGTCTGGAGAGACTAGTTTCACTTTAGATATTTTTTAGTAAATTCCAGGAATAAGGGAACAATCCATCGACCAACAAGAGTTTGAGGAGAGGGATCCTAATGAATATTTCCAATCCCATGAGGAAGAGAAAGAATTTACTCATGCTTCTACCGAGAATAATGAAGACTTGGTTGAAAAGCGAGAGCCTAAATATATCAAAATGATGATGAAGTATTAATGTGTTCTCCTCCCTCTGATGAAGCCATCCAAGATCCTATTCCTCCTCCACAAAAGGAAGAGGATGAGGCTGGTCATTTTCCTTTTCATGTATTTGACGATACCTTATTCTATGATTCAAAAGGTGAAGAATAAAGGGAATCCTTGGACAAGTTAGACCATTTGTATTATGAAGCTAAAGATGTAGGGGCAAGTCATGAGCATGAAGAATTATTGATGCTTTCTCTTTCATTTGATGAAGTCATCCAAGTCTTTGATGCTCTTGCACAGCAAGAAGTGAATACAGTAAGTTATTTCCCTTTCCAAGATTTTGAAGATGCTTTATTTTGTGATTTGGAAAGTGAAGAATGGTCAGAGGAGCCCTTGGATGTTTTAGGCCCTTCATGTTATCATAAAGGTAATGACATGGTTGATCATATTGATGAGCTCATACACATTGGGAAACATAAAAGGGATGTGATTGGGTATGATGGGGATCCCATTTACGACATTGAGGGTCGTTTCCAAATGTTTCCTTTACAACTATCATATGAGGTTACTACTAATTTTGACATTTGGCAACAAGGAGATGATGTAGTTGCAGATGTTTTCCAAGCACCCAAGGGTGGCCTAGTTCTATGTTCTCCTCATGATTTTTGGTCATACCTTGAGGATTTTGATGAGTATTCCTTTGATAAATTGGATTTATTCTATGAAGAATATTATAAACCACCATTTTGTTCAAATATTGATCAAGGTAAGGACATTTCTTGCCTAAAGCAGGATACTTGTGACAAGTTTTTCCAGTGCCCTTCAATTACTTTACCTCGTTATGTCACTAAGGATGCAGTTAGGAAACATGTTACTTTTCCAAGTTTTCTCTAGGGAAAATCCTTCTTTTAGAATTCAAGGGTAGGTTGAATACCTTAAGAAGTAGTTTGTTATCTCAGTCTTTCATCTTTCCCTTAAAAAATTGCCAATCATCCTCTAGATTCTTACTAGTCCCTTCCCAGACCTCAGAATGTGACGATGTCAAAGGTATCCAACCTTCAGACTCTTTGAGTCAGTATTTTGAGCCTTTAATTTTTCACGATCCCTTTATGAGATGGATTGAGCACTTTCCTAGAAGTGTAACTTCGAAAAAATTTGTCCCTCCTTCCCGCCTCTATGAGCTAGACTTCACAATTTCCAATGATATGATACATGCTCTAACTCATGTTATTTTTGTGCTTAACTTGTCATTGTTTTGGTTTATAATGAAGCACAGAGGAAGGTATTATGAGATATTGCTAGGTCAATGGTTTCACTGGTTATTTGACTACACCTAGCATTCAACCAACAGGTAAGTAGAGTTAGGTAGGCATTTGAATCCATTGTAAATACCATTGCATTTCATATTAGTATAGTTGTAGTTGCATTTGCATATTATTTTGTCTCACTTGTATATATGTATGCTCATCATTATATGCTAGATTAGAGATTCTCTTTATTTTTTTATTATATCATATATGAACAAGGGGTGATATCACCACCCTAAGGATTACTAATATCCTTTTTTGATATTTAGCAGGCATAGGTCATACCAGAGATGTTGAGGTTCTCATGCGCTCTACGGTGAGAACATGTCCTCGAGTTGGAGCCAAATGTTATCCCCTAGCCTAGGTATAACTAAGGATATCATGTCTTGAGTCCCACAGGTCCTAGACATGGAGTATCGAGAGTCGAACGACTTAAGCATGGCCCCAGAGGAACCCCCTTTTCTTCGATGCATTCCATTTATCAGCAACAGTAGTATCCATCCCACCAACTTGGTCCTGGAGTAGCAGTAAGTCTTTCTCAATGAGGTAATGAGATTGGGTATCATGGTATGTGTCACTCTGATTTTTGAAGGACTTGAATATGTTGCATTGAAATCTTCTTCATTTCATGACTTTTGCTTGGAAATTATGCTCTTTGTCTCATTCATACCTGGAAGGGTGACATGGTGACCTAGTAAGTTGATCTCCCTGTTCGCGTTCAAACGGTCACCATGTGAGAAAAATGGAGAACGCTCTGCATGACCTGTTGGGTTCATCAGGACAGAACATCTGTGGCAGCAAGGGGTTAACAGAAAATGAAACTAACTACAATCTATCTAACAACTGAAAGCAAATAACAATTCGAAAATAAACAAAAACATGAAACGTGAGACACAGGGGTCATCAAATGGTTTCAGGCTTGGTATATTACTGAAACCAGAGCACACGCTGAAGACAGAGACAGGGGTTCCCTCTCCCTCCAGCGGAAGGTCCTTCGGGGCCCTATGCTTTCCTTACAAAATGAATAGAACTGAACTGAGTGGTGAAAGAACTCTGGGTTAGGCTGCTGATGGATAGCTTGTCAAAGACTGAGCTCTGAATCATCTGGAAAGCGTAACTTTGCTTCGATTTCTCTGCTAAAATAGTGAGTCTTCACGGCTATTTATAGCATTTTTCCAGGCGGTCACGTAACCAACTTCCGGTGTGAACACGGACCTGTTTAGGGTTCACTTAAGTCATTAATTCACCGAATTTGCAGAGCCGACCCTGATTCGAGAGTCAAATCATCTTGGGGGCCAGTCCATAGGTGGTCGGGAGGCCGACTTATGAAATTAATGCGTTGTATTAGAGAATGCGTGGGTTTCTGTGTTGACAGGCGCGCGTCGGGCGTGCATGCGCTAGCAACACGTTTTTGTCCCGCGCATATGCGCGCGCATCAATCTGCTATAAAGCGCCCTTCAATTTTTGGTTACTTTGTATAGTTTTTGACCATTCTGGAATGCTGTGAACTTAATTCAGTGCCATGAATGAATTCATTGTTGTTTTGATGATGTGGAGTTCTTGTCGCCATGTGCAGACGAAATTTCAGTGATAACACTCCCTTTAGGATGAGTTGCCACTAGGTGGGCCTATGAAATTTCATCATTCATTCCATTCATACTTACCACTTTCCATCTGTATCGCTCTCATCTCCCCTACCTTTGTTTGGGCATTAGGATTGGATACACTAGGAAGGGTTGTACCTTACCTCGTGGGAAGAAGGGGCTGAAGGCCCAAAGGGTAAAAGTAGTTAGCAAGAGTTAAAATCCAATATTGAAACCTTTGAGATGCTTTGCCCAATGATCCTTGAGAAAGCAGTGAAAAGCTTCTTTGTAATAAAAGGGGACTGATAAGATACATAAACACTTAAGGTACTAGTTGATGGATAGGAGGTCTCACCATGAGCCGGCCTATTATGACCATGGGCATGTAGAAGTATGACAATAACACCTATTTGGTCACCAAATCAGGGTAGTGGCTCTTGCTGGCATATCCAAGAGAAAAGGGGTCTCATCAAAAGCCAACCTTCTCATCTCCATGAAATGTTTGTGTATAATGTTTTCACCTCTGGTCATCAAGCCAATATAGTGGCCCTCAACTATTCCCTTGAAGCACAAAAGAAAAAGATCAAAACAAATAAAGCTAAGAGTAAAATGAAATGAATGGGCTAAGAAGCAATAGCATTTATGACAAGGTGCAGCTCACCCTCTACAAAGGCACCCACAAGTAAGATTTTACATTTCCCTTTTATCACATGCACCCTATGCCCAAACAGTTACCCCATACCACCTCATACACTTACATGATTTGGACTAGATCCCACCTGGGAAACACCCCAAACTTAAGAGAGGTTATCCCAAAAGTATGCCTTGCGACCTTCTCCAAACCTAACTTGTCAAATTGCATAATGTCTTTGAGCATTTTTCTAGGTTAAAGGGGAGTTTGATGCACATGTTTGGGTAATTTAATTATTGGATGTGATCTACATGTTATTATCCATGTGACTTATAAACCCCTAGAGCGTGTACTTTTTGTTGGTGCTGGACTTTTCCCGGTGAGAAGGTATGACGCCTACCTGCCCCTCAGCGAGCACGGTCGCCCACCAGGACCTTCACAATTCACGGCCCGAAGAGCTGGCGCTCTTCCCTCCCTTATCGGGAGTTCGCAACCCACAGTCTCTCCACACACACTTCCCTTCTACAACTTATCTGGGGAAAAGATTCGGGGTTTCGCTTCTCGCGAGTCCCAACGTCGAACGTCCCTTTCCCTGGTTCCCGAGACCGAGGAAAGTCAACGTTGACTCTTTCCTTCGCTTCTCGCCACTCGGAGAAATTGTCCTTTCACACCCGGACTCCGAAGTTCCGAAACGCCGATTCCGCGATATCGCTTTCTCGTGGCTTCGCACCTCGGCCGTCAGTCTTTCCAAACCCTGAGACCCGATGCCCTGAGGTCACGATGCCCGATGTCGCGTGTCCCGTCAATGAACGTTTCGTTCCGGCAACTTCCTACTCAATGGCCCCAGCCTTTCTCTGTTATCTTTCCAAAGTACTCCGCCTCGATTTCACTCGATCTCTGAGGATTTTCTGAATTCTTATCCTTCTATAATATTCCTTCCTGCTATGGTCACCATAACTGATTTCTCTCTCTCTTCGATCAATCCTGCGACTGCTTCATCCCGGACTCCAACCGACTGCACCCCGCAGAACGTCTTAGCTGGCTTGAGAACAATTTGAAACTTATTATTCATGCACCTAGTTCCTTACCCTTCCACATGATCAGGTATACAGCATATGAAAGAAGGACATAGCTAAGAATCAAGACGCAGAGACAAAATCCCACCAACAC
>JASDQU010101113.1:18160-34822 GCA_032191745.1 Picea mariana
TTACATACATTCTTCATCATATCAACCAATAATACTTTGCAAAAAAACCACAATCAACATAAAACTTGAACCTCATCACTATCGATGTAACCATTTACAATATAAACAATGATTCAATAATGGATGCACAATGATAATAACCAAATACACACAATCACCAACTCCATAATTTTCTATAACCCTGATAGGGCTTAGTGAAACACCCATGTGTTTCCATTTTGCAATTAAGTCAATGTTGTAAGAAGATAGTGAGTGGAAACATAATGAGAGGATAACATCCCATTACTGTATATAATTAATCGTTCCCAATCATAACTCTTCAACCAATTTAATCATATAAAGATGATATAGGGACTCGATGAAAAGTTCAATAACCACTCCACTTGATAAACCAATCTTTGACAACCAAGAATATGCCCGAAGGGAGCAGAACAATTGGGGCTTTAAAATTGGGCTCTATCACAACAAATGCAAGGATCCAATCAAGAGCGTGCTCATTCATTAATAGAACAGAAAACTGGAGGTCCATAGAGACATATCGACCACATGAAAAAACCCTTTCATTACAGACACAATAGTAAGCCACAGGGTCTCTTTATAACTCCCAGCCTGGGCAATGAAACAACCATTAGCCACAGAGGAAACAATGATGGATAGGGTAGAAACAACTAATGCACATAGTGCATTTTATGTTCGCAGAGGAGAGGTGAATGTCAATTGAACCGTGACAGTGACCAAGAACACACATAAATATAACCTCTGTCTATTTTCTTAAGAGCCCAACCATTTGACAGCAATACCAGTGAGGAGGCATAGACTGAGGCATATCTTATATCACTCCACAACCATACAATAAATATCAATGTTATGGCCACCCTAAGACCGATTCTTAAGATACTTTGGTTCCAATACCATGATAATGATCCCACGACCATGATTCTGGTACGAAAAATACATAGCAACCAAATGGTAGTCTGAACACAAATGGATAGGGTTATACTCATGACTGTGAGGAAGCAATCGACAATAATACATAGAGCGAAACCCTCCACCATTTAAAAATAAAGCGATAATACTACATTCACTTAATATCCACAGAGACCCACCACAATGTTAACCAATAGAGCAACCAATGAATGCACAACTCAACAAAGAATCAATTCTGTTGCTTGCAATCCAAACAATTACACAGTCATTCCAAAGAGAAAAATTACGCATTTACACAGTTGCAATTCTCAGGAAAACACAAACCCAAGTATTAGTGAGCCATTTTTTGTTCATACACAGATCATAACTCATGGATGGGGTGAAAAAGAACCATACCTTTAACAGGGAGCTTAAAAGGGTGAGTTGGCTGAGCGTTTTCTTCCCAAGCCTGAAAGGCGGAGCTTAACCACCAACAGAATGAAATCCAACAAAGAACCATACTAGGGTGATGATCTATGGAGGGAGTATAGAGTGACATGCATTTAATGCACGTTGCTTCCATCTCCTATCCTATTCAATTATGAATTACAAGACAACCAACATTTACCAATGCATTAAACCATGTAATCAATTTTCAAACCATTGAAATCTGCGACGATGTTCCTTGCCCAATGTGCCACCCAAAACATTCACGTTAACGTTTTCCAAGTTTTCATGCCATACCATATGCATTGCAATGTTATATGCACCCCAAAATAACTCAAATGAAAATCACATAGCCACTAACCAACCATACAATAGTTAGGACTAACACTAGCATCTTTTACCTTTTCATTTGCATATAATTCTTAACATAACTCAAACATAGATCCTTTCCTTTTAGGATTTTTTTTCATAAGTTTATTTTCTTGTTTTGGTTATGTTATTACTAACATGTTTCTTGTGTGTATGTGGCCAGGTAGTAGATCACGATGATTTGTGACTTTATTAAATCATAGCAGCTGTAAATATATGCCCATCATAACATAAAAATAATGCTTTGAATTGCAGAAACATCCCATAAAATGCATCATCCACCTGTTACTATGTCAAAATGAAACCAAGACTGCATTGTCAACCATATAGGACTATGTAAGCGATGTCGAAACAACAATAGAAAATGTGTCATATGACTATCTTCGAGCCTCCAGTCTACAAGGGGGTCCCACCTACTAGTATTATATTATAAGCATAGTTTAAATAATAGGGCTTTAGCAATACTTTGCGGGCAAAATTCCTCACTGCAATTTTAATTGTCAACAGTTGGTTGTAGGTCAGTGGTACAGGTTGGTACAGTTGTGTAGTGATATATACCACAGTGATAGTGTGACATTGGTTCCATCATTCTACTTCTACGTTAGGGTGGTTGGATGAGGCAAGGACAGGTGGTTGTAGCCACCTTCCGATTGTAGCTGGAGAACATAGGGGGTTGTAGCCACAGAATTGGGGAGTTGGAGCTTCCCTTAGGTTGTAGCCTGAGAAAATAGGGGTTGGAGCCTCCTTCCAGTTGCAGCTGAAAAACAAAGGAATTTGGTGCTTCCAATGAATGTAATTCTTAAAGACATATAAGAAAAATCATTATGTGGTTTTCTCTCGCTTTGGGTTTCTACGTAAAAACACTAGTGTACTATGTATGTGTATGATTGCTCATTTGTTCATTGTTTATTTACTATGCAACTATTGGATGATAATGTTACATTGATATAACACTTGAATTTTGTGATTAAAAAGGATTGAATTTCTCTATTATTGATTCACCCCCCTCTCAATAATTGAACCATTGGAATCAGAGCAAGTTCCTTTAGAAATCAGTTTAACCACTAAAAGGTAGGTCATGGAGAGAAACAACATGTATAAAAATGGAATACCACAGTTTTATGGATAGAAGTATGCATTTTGGAGCAGAAGCATGAAAACATATATACAAGCACATGGATTTGAAATTTGTCAATCAGTTGTACATGGATACAAAGAACTAGCAGTTCCACCAACAAATGAAAGAGCAATAAAACTCGGTCAAAATAATTCCAAAGCCACAAATGCACTTTTGAATGGTCTTTTTGAATTGGTATACACCAAAGTTATACATTGTAAATCCACTAAAGAGATTTGGGACAAGCTTCAAAATATTTATTAAGGAGATTCAAAAGTCAAAGCAACAAAGATTCAAACTTATAGAGGCCAATTCGAACAACTAAAGATGAAGGAAGATGAGAACATTGCAGCTTACTTCTTACCAGTCGATGAAACAGTAAATGCAATCATAGGATTGGGAAAATAAATTAAAGAATCTGTAATTGTTCAAAAGGTACTAAGATCTCTTCCTATGAGATTTGATCCTAAGATATCAACACTAGAAGAAAGATAAGATCTAGACTCAATAAGCATGGAATAACTACACAGAATCTTCACAGCATATGAAATGAGAACTGAAAAGGAAAATCCAAATATAAAAGAAGCAGCGTTCAAAGCATCCAAAATATCGAAGAAAAAGGGAAAGAAAAAGGAAAAAGAACATAGAAATAGTAGTGACATCTCAGAAGATGATGAAGAAGTGGCCAACTTTGTCAGAAGATTGAAAAATGAAACCAACGATAGATATAAAGGTAAGCTTCCATTGATTTGTTTTAATTGTGATGGTACTGGTCATTTTTCTAACAAATGTCCTCATAAGAAAAAGAGAATGATGAAGATTACTCAAATAGAAAACAAACATATAAAGGAAAAATAACCATGAAGAAAGATTTCAAGAAAATCTTCTGCACCAAAGAAGAAATCTCCTCATCAGATGAAGATGAAGTCAGTGACAGTGAGACATAAAGAGTTATATTCATGGCAGTATAAGACTCTGATAAAGAAGACACCAAATAATAATATGAAGAGGCAAAAGTTTACTACCGATAAGAATTGTTGACTGCCATAGATGTTATAAGAATAGAAAAGAAGAAAAACAAGAAGTTGCAAGTGGAACTAGACAAGAAAGAAGACACTCAGGAACTAGAACAAATAATCACAATTTTGAATGTTCAAATAGAAGAAGATAAAATAATTAAAGAAGCACTCAAAGAACAACTAGAAGAAAGAGATGAGATCATTGGAAATTTGGAAGCAGAGATTGTCAAATTAAGAAAGGATCTTCAAAAGAAAAATATGCAGAACATCTCAAAAGTTTTGGATGACATTATCAACAGTCAAAAGCCTCATCATGACAAGTACAGACTTGGATACAATCAAACAGAATAGGGATCAAGATCCAAAACAACATAACAAGAAACATATCCAAAAAGATATGCAAAAACAATTAAAGGGGATAGGAAAACTTGCAAGGAAGATTACAAGGACAGTCCTCCACTGAGAAGATTCATATTTCAGAATCAACGACCAACAAAAATAGATAGGCCTCAGGAAGAAGAAGGATTCATAAGAGTAAGTCCTTTCAGAAGATCTTCAACTCCCAAGTATCAAACTATATTTATTGATTTACGTTATGCATGCAATAATTTTGGACATAAAGCTATGAATTGCAGAGCTAACAGCAGGAACATAAACAACTTTGAAAGTCATACACAAAAGGGTTATCCAAGAAGGCCTAGTTAAACACGGAGAATAAGTTACAACAGGTTTGAATCATTGAGCACTAAAGTGGAATGATACAAGTGTAACAACTTTAGACACATGACCAAATATTGTAGAATGGCAGTCCCTCCTAGAGAACCAAAACAAAACAACAACAGTCACAGACAGGAACCTCGGAAGAGGACATGGATAAGAAAGCAGAATCAGTATAGCAATGAAAAATTCACACTTTCTCTACAAGATAAGAAGAAGAAATGTGGTTGGTATGTTGACAATGGATGTTCAAAACACATGACAGGTGATAAAGACAAGTTTCTTACATTAATAAAGGAAAGAGATGGATCAGTCTCCTTCGGAAATGATGATTAAGCTAAAATCATTGGAAAAGGCACAGTCAGAATTGGAAACAAGAATACAAAGGAAAAAAATGTTCTACTAGTAGAATATATGAAACATAATCTTCTAAGTGTAATTCAAATGTGTGACCAATGTCATAAAATTAATTTTGATTCAAAAAAGTGCGAGATAAGAAAAGAAGGTTAAGGAAAATTGATTTTGATAGCTGCAATAACTTCAAGAAACATATATGTATTAAGTGAAATTGGAAATGAAAAGTGTTGTCTAGGAAAGGAAGATGAAGGATGGCTATGGCACAGAATAATGGGTCACATACACTTTGACAACCTTGTCAAAGTCAGCAGCAAGGAAGTAGTTAGAGAAATAACCCATATCACGAGACCAACCAACACTTTTTACAAGCATTGTCAACAAGGAAAGCAAACAAAGACCAGGTTCAAACCAAAGGAAAACTCAATGACAAGACCATTGGAAATTGTGTATACTGATCTAGTTGGACCAACTACAACAAAGGGTTTAAAAGGTGAGAAATACTTTATGTTATTATTTGATGATTATACAATAATGACTGTAGTTTTCTTTCTCAGGAATAAGTCAGAAGATTTTAAAAACTTCAAGGTCTACAAGGAAATGGTTGAAAATGAAATGGATTCAAAAATCAAATGTTTGAGATCTGATAATGGAGGAGAGTTCACTTCAAAGTAATTTATGGACTACTGCAGTAGGCATGGAATAAAAATGCAATTCTTCGTTTCTAGGACACCTCAACATAATGGAGTTGTTAAAATAAAAAACATGATCGTACAGGAAAAGGCTCGAACAATGCTAATGGATTCCAAATTGACAGATATTTTTTGGACACATGCAGTGCATACAACAATTCACATTCAAAACAAGGTAATGCTCATAAACAACACTGGAAAAAATCCCTACGAGCTATGGAAAGGAAGACCAACAAATGTCAAGCACTTCAGAGTATTTGGAAGCAAATGATACATCAAAAGAGAAGATGGAAGAATGGGAAAGTTTGACTCTTGTGTGGACAAAGGAGTACTTTTTGGTTACTCAAGTACAAGGAAAGAATACAAGTGTTACAATATGAGATTGAAAAAAGTTGTGGAAAAAATCAATGTAGCAATTGATGAAACAAGTGGACGAGAATCAAAGGAAGAAGAAAATGAATCAGTGGAACATCTTTACAAAGAAGAAGCAAAAGATGAAGAAGAAGTAAAAGAGGAAGATGAAGAAGATCAAATAGAAGTAGAAGAGAAAGTTCAGCAAGTGCCTCCAAATAACCTAGCAAACTAGTACAAAAGAATCATCCTTCGGATCAGATTATTGGAAACAAATATGCAGGAGTTGAGACTAGAAGAAGAATTCATTCACTAGAACAAATGCACCTAGCACTCTCATCTACGATTGAACCAAACAGTTTTGAAGAGGCCAGCAAGGATGAATTTTGGAAGAAGGCCATGGATGAAGAATTGGATCAAATAGAGAAGAATGACACTTGGGAATTTGTTCCAAGACCAAAGAATAAGAATGTGATTGGCACAAAGTGGGTATTCAAAAATAAATTGAATGAATATGGACAGGTTACAAGGAACAAAGCTAGATTGGTATTTAAAGGATACTCACAGGTTGAAGGAATCAACTTCAAAGAGACATTTTCCCCAGTCAACAGAATGGAAGCAATCCAATTGCTTTTAGCTTATGCATGCTCCAAGAATATTAAAGTGTACTAGATGGGCATGAAATCATATTTTCTTAATGGGGAACTTGAAGAAGAAGTCTACATTGAACAACCAAAAGGATTTCAGTTGTCAGAGAACGCAGATTATGTGTGTAAATTGAAGAAGGCCTTGTATGGTCTAAAACAGGCTCCTAGAGCATGGTACTCTAGTTTGGATAATTATCTATAGCAGGAAGGGTTCAGAAAAGGAAGTGCAGACAACAACCTTTACATCAAGGTAACTCAAGATAGTATTTTATTAATTGAAATTTATGTTGATCATATTATTTTTGGAAGCAATGATGACAGGTTATGACAAAAATTTGCAAAGGATATGCAGAATGAATTTGAAATGTCATTACTCGAAGAACTATCCTTCTTTCTGGTTCTTCAGATATGTCAAAGAAACCACATAATTTTTATTTCTCAAACTAAGTATATCATAGAAATGCTAAAGAGGTTCGCAATGGAAGATTGAAAAACAATTACCACTCCCATGCAAACCAGTTCCAAGTTGAGCAAAGATGATGATTCAAAGTCTACAGACCAGAGGCAATATAGGTCAATGATTGGTATCTTACTATATGTGAAAACATCTAGACCAGTTGTAATGCAGGAAGTTGGACAAGTGGCACGATTTCAAGAAACACCAAAGGAATCACATGTATTAGCAGTGAAGAGGATTTTCAGATATCTCAAAGGAACATAAAAGTTTGAATTATGGTATCCAAAAGGAAAGGATCTATCACTTATTTCCTACACATATGCAGATTGGGAAGGTTGCATTGATGACCGACGAAGCAACAATGGAGCAACGTTCTACTTGGGTGAGTGTTTAGTATCATGGATAAGCAAGAAACAATCATCAATATCCTTATCTATAGCCGAGGCAGAGTATATTGCAGCTACAATATGTTGTACACAGGTTCTATGGATTGAACAAACTCTGACAGATATACAAGTTGAGTATGATAAGCCCATTCCAATCTATTGTGATAATATAAGCGTCATCGGTATCTCAAAGAACCCAGTGATGCACTCCAAGACGAAGCACATTCCAATCAAGTATCACTTTCTATGGGAACAGGCTGTAGAGAAGAACATCAGAGTTGAATATGTGGGCACAAAAGAACAAGTGGAAGATATCTTCACAAAACCACTTCCACAGGAAGCCTTTGAGTATCTTCGCGAGAGACTCAGAGTAATTTCTACTCCAAAATGAATTATTTTGAATGTTTATCTTATATGTATTATATTTACATGAGGAAGCACCATAAAGAGGAAAGTTCAGGTCGGGAGATCAATTTCAGGAAGAGTTTAGTCAGGGGGAGTATCCCCAAGGATATTTCATTTAGGGGGAGTAACCCCGGATAAAAATATACCTTTTCCATCGATGACAAAGGGGGAGAGATTTATCAGATGCAGAGCACAGAGGCATGGTTCCAGGGGGAGTGATGGTCATAGGGGGAGCATGAGTGACATGACTTCAGTATTGCATCAGAGTGTTGCCATCAATTCCAAATGGAGATATTGTTGATTAATTGGGTTGGTTGTCAATGATGCCAACCCTTGAAGAAAGTCTGGTAGCATATTCCAGTAGCACAAAGGTTTGGGTAATGGACCCAAGTTTATTTGATGGATAATGGTATGAGTTTTGATATATTTGCAGGTAAGACTATTCTAGATGCATAATAAATTTCATGCCATTTCTGGTGGTATGTGGAACATCATATAACTCCTCACGGTTAGAGATTTATGGCCATGTGAAGTTGGAGAACCCTCATGAGTCATCTAGAAGCCCCAAAAGGTCAAAGTAGTCTAAGTGTTTGCAAAGAAGAAATTATTTAAATAATAAAGTGAAGTGATGAGTGTCTTATAAGTCAAAGAAGATGCGAAAGAAATTATCTAAATAATAAAGTTAATTGAGAACTTACTAATTATGGAAAGTGGTAAAGTTAAGTGGACAAGTGGTTAGAAGTGGGTTAGCCCTAAAATAAGGAAAGTGGATTAAGATGGTTAGAATGTAACCCCTTTAGGAAGCTACATAAAAGTATAAATAAGAGGCAAGGGCCTCTTAGTCAAATCACACTTGAACATATTGAATATATATTGTTGTGTAAGGCTTATTGCAAGTACCCATTGATACATCTGAAGTTTCTAAAAGTCTGAGGTAGCATGAACGGTTGAAGATGAAAGTTTTGGAATTATAGAGAATACTAAAAAACCCTAATTTCTAAGGTGTATGCGGGCTAACAGTGTATTAGGGTGCGTACATACGTGGTTTGGCAGTGTATTAGGGGCACGTATATGTGGGTAAAGCCATAAAATCTTGAGAAGATGTCAAGGTTATAGATTCTAAGATCAAGTTCCTAGGAAGATCTACAGTGATCAGATACATCAGATCTATCCACTGTCTCAAAATGTATGTCTTATTTCTATGAGTAGTTGGATTTTGATGTATGCATGAGAAATGGTTATGGAGATTTGAGGATTCTCCCTAGAGAGACTAGTGGCTGCATGGGATCTTCTGTATAAGCCAGATCTACAGAAATACAATGCTAGTATAATCAATATTTATCATTGATACTTCTTGTTAGAGTTGAGGCACATCTTGTATTTCTTGGCATATGGCTAAGGATTTTTGTGGTACATGGTTGAGAGATTGTATTTGTGAAGTGATTGATGTATTGAGAGGATGAATATCAGAAAGTGTTTGATTTCTAGATCATGTGAGGGTTATTATACTTGTTCATGATTACACACACTTATATGGCACATGACTAGAGAGAGATATAGATGATTTGGGTAAAGTTTATGTATGAGGATGCATGCACAGGGTACAGTTACAGTCTTGATACAGTGACAGGTTGCAGATCTATGTGAAAGAAGTTGTAGAGGGTCATAAGTTTTTCAGAATAAAGAAAACCGTAGTTTTCAGAAGGAATACGCAAGCTGCATAACAGATAGGTCACGTACATACACGGGCCGCATAATGGATAGGGCGCGTACATACGCATGATGTAGAACTACAGGTCACGTATCCCTAGTTTCAAAATACATATGCAGGCTGCATAACATACATTATGCATACATACGCAGGCTATTGTACAGATAGGGTGCGTACATATGCATGTTCCAGAACTACAGGTCACATATCTGTTGTATTTTGTTTGATACATGTTCACTTAAGGTACAGGTTGATTGCAAGGAAGTAGTACAGGTTGGATGTACGTCAGTGGTACAGGTTGGTGATGTAGGAGCATCACTCCACCTCATAATGCACCAACTAATTAACACGCGTGGTGTGCATTCAAGGGAGGAGAGGCGTCGTCCTCTCTTTTTTTACTCGAGACTCAAAAGCATGATCCATGAATTAATACTGACAAGCTGGAAGAGCCAAGTTGTGCCTTCACACAAGCTAGAGATAAGGTCGCCATTAAGTGGTTGATGACAGAAGGGGTCTGCATTCGATTTGGAGCAGATCTCCATCATTGTAAATTGCCTCGGTAGCCAAGCATTTTTGAATGGTGATTTGACACCACTAGTTTATCTTGCGAGGGAAGATCTTTAAGCCCCTCTTGTATAATACTTTGTATCGTATGCCTGATAGAGGCTGTTGAATTTTGATGAAAAATTGTAGTAGGCCAAGTTAGGGAGTTGATGAGAGCCGAGACTCAGTCGTAGCTCGAACTCCACTATTGTAATTTGACATTCCACCATTAATATAAAATGACAGTTTTTCTTTTTTTGAATTTCTGTGTAATGGATGTTTTGTTATGAATGTCATTTGTATGTAGTTGAATTATATATGAATTGTAGAAATCGTCAGCAGGGATAGAGATACATTTTATATCCGAGAGTGTGTTTAGTTAAGTCTGGTTCTCTAAAATAAGTGTAAGGAGTGCGTGACAGAGAGAGGAAACTCTGTGGGTTGACGCAAGGAGTGCATGTCTGAACTCAGTGGAGTTAGAAGAGAATCTTTCAGGAGGGCACACCAGATTTATTCATAGACTCAGGGAGAAATTTCAAGGTGGTTAAGTACCTTGGAAAGAAAGAATGTGTGGGAGGAAGCACAGTGCAGAGTTACTGAACACTCTGCTAGGAGGGCATCGAGCTAGTGTGAATGTGCACAAAACCAGCATGACTAGAGGTGTTGTTACCCTTAAGAGAGTCCCAAAATTACTGAACATTCTAAGGAAGGAAGGCTTCGAAAGAGTGTATTGACAAAGGAAAGGAGATGCCTTAAAAATTTCCATAAGGCTCAAAGAGAAGCTATCGAAAATCTTAGCTAAGTGCAAGGAGTGCACCGAGGATTCTGTAAGTTCATCTTACAAGATCAAGAGGAAGGGCGAGAGTTTCCAGAAGGGCACGAGGAAGTTCACAAGAGAAATGTGAATTTTGGAGGTTTTCAAGCTGAGCAAAGTCGCAGAAGAGTCTGCATAGAATTCTGCAAAAAGTGCAAAAGGTGTTCGAGAACAGCCTAAGTCTCAAAATGAGAATTTGCGCTAAGTGTGCAAAAGGGTTCAAGAACTTTCCGAAGTCCCGAAGGCATAGAAAGCATCCATCGTCGGGGAGGAGACACGTGGCATAAGATCGAGAGGTTTGGGAGCAGAAATTCAGAAGGTTTGTTGAGAAGAAAACAAAGGTCTTCGCGAAGTTGTGAAGATATATTTGAATCCACACCATTAGATATGGAAGGGTATGTGGCAGAGATCCATGCATTTTTTAGGAGGAACCCTTCGAATAAAATTCAAGAGGAGAATACCCGAAGAGCTGGGGAAGCCAAAGCAATCCTAGCCATCCATCAAGATAGGACACGTGGCAATAGATCATCACATCCCTGAATCACAAATCAGGAGAAGTAGAGTCAGGAGAAGAGAGGACTTGAGAAGTCCGAACTTGTGAGTTGATCACATCCATTGATTGTGAGGATAATGTGGACCGTAGATCTGGTCCCAAAAAATTCGTTGATTCGGAAATCGGGGAAAGGGTAGTAAGCATCTCTCAAAAGTTTCGAAGAATGAGATCATGGAGGGAGATATCCCATGGTCATAGTAATGGTCACATCAAGGAGAGGGTCCGCGGTGCCACATAATCTACACCTAGAAAGTAAAAGGGCTTGTGTCAAGTTAAAAATGGTTCCATCAGGATCTCGACGAACCATTCGGTTCGGTGACTTGAATGATCCTAGACCGGGAGGCTGAGCCAGCCTCGAAAGAGAGAGAGAAAGGGGAGGTTGGCATCAAGAGTGGTATCAGATCTTTTTTTGTCTATAGATCGTAGGCAAATGAGATATCAGAGCTAACGCAGAATTGATTTATGTGGGCAAGGGAGACAGGGTACGATACTCTGTTGAAGCTGTTGCAAGGCATGCAACAGATGATAAACAACCAGGTGAGCTGTAGAGGAAGAAAGATGGCCATTGAAGGTCACAATAATGGTTGAGGGGAAGTCCATTCGCAGAGGTGAAAAGCAGAGATGGACAGGGAGCTCAGTGAAATTCGAGCACAAATGGAGAAGCTAGCATTCAAGATGCAATAGGAGGAAAAGGTGCACTAGAGTTACACATGGCCCTTGAAGAAGACAATTGAATGGCTTGTTCAGAATTTTTTGGCGAGAGGGAAACAACGGATTCTAAAATGGTGGTTGAGGCATGCTGAAAACCTTAGTGATGAGGGAAAGATATCTGGAAAAGGTCTCGTAAGTTGCCAGGTGGGCAGTAAGAAGGGATCAATGGATATTGCAAACTACCAGGTGGATAGAGGAGAAATTCTAAATTTCCAGGTGGGCAATGGAGGAGAGATGAGATCAGTTGATAGTTCATGTCAGAGGAGGTTGATGGATGAGGAGGAAGTAGAATAAATACCTCACTCAGATGGAGATTTGCGTGGAATTGTGAACCGTGTGAATGAAGACGATGAGAAGTTGAAAACTTCTACCGTTGAAGAGAAGGATCAGAGGACCGTTTTGATCATTGGAGGAGTCGAGATATTCCTACCAAGTGGTCGAGGGGAGGCTAGAAAAAATGTTGCATATGCAACAGAAGGACAACAAGTTGAGACTGTCATGAAGGACGAATAGATACTGAAGTCTGTCCCGACAGAAAGAGAACACCTAATTGAGTTACTCACCCAATGGGAATTGGAGTTAAAGGCATTGGAGGATTGGTTATATAGTCTAGAACCAGAAAGTGGTTTCCATAGGATAGCCATGCCAGAGGAGACACACCAGCATGAGTCGCAGCTGGGGGAAGTTGGAGTAGAACCAGTCGGGAAAATGACAAGGATCAATCTGTCAGAGGGGGTAGTTGAACAACAGTTCAGTGTTGAGACTGCAAAAGTGGAGGATGAAGAAGAGTGGCAAGTTAAGGGCATGATAAATGATGGAGATACATTGGGATATCAGTGTGATTTACCCAAAGATAAGGAAGAATTGCAATGAGGGTGTCTACAATGGAAGAGTTAGCCGATAGAGTAGTTGGACAAGGTGTTTGAGGAGATAAGGAAGTTGATGATGGAGTCGGCAGAGGAGACGATCATTACAAGGAAGCTGGATAAAAGGAGACATGCATGAGCATCAGGGATGATGCACGAGCATAAGCAACAAAGTAGAGGATCCAAGAGACAGCTCCAAGAAAAAGTTTGGGATCCAAGAGGATTTCAACCACGCTAGAAATCTCATGAGCAGGAGCTCATGATTTTTGTAGTTGTGGAGTATGATGCAGGAGCATCGCTCCACCTCAGCATGCCCCATCCGATTAACATGTGTGGTGTGCATTCAAGGGAGGAGATTCGTCACCCTCTTATTTTTTCCTCGAGAATCAAAAGCATGATCCAGGCATTAATAGTGACAAGTTGGAAGAGCCAAGTTGTGCCTTCGTAAAATATGGAGATAAGGTCTCCATTAAGTGGTTGACGACAGAAGGGATCTTCATCTGATTTGGAGCATATCTCCATCATTGTAAATTTCCTTAGTAGCCATGCATTTTTGAATGGTGATTTGACACCACTACTTTAGCTTGCGAGGGAAGCTCGTTGAGCCCTTCTTGTATAAATATTTGTATTGTATGCCTGATAGAGGCTGCTGAAGTTTGATGAAAATTTGTATTAGGCAAAGTTAGGGAGTTGATGAGAGCTGAGACTTAGTCGTAGCTCAAACTCCACTATTGTAATTTGACATTCCACCATTAATAGAAAATGATATTTTTTCCTATTTTCAATTTCCGTGTAATGGATGTTGTGTTAAGAATGCCATTTGTATGTAGTTGAATTGTAGATGAATGCTATAAATCATCTGTAGGGATAGAGATACATTTTTCTATCAGAGAGTGTGTTGAGTTAAGTCTAGTTCTCTAGGCTAAGTGCAAGGAGTGCGCAATAGAGAGAGGAAACTCTGTGAGCTGACGCAAGGAGTGCATGTATGAACTCAATGGATTCAGAAGAGAAGCTGCCAGGAGGGCACACCAAATTTATTCACAAACTTGGGGAGAAATTTAAAGGTGGTTAAGTACCTTGGAAAGAAAGACTGTGTGGGAGGAAGCACAGTGCAGAGTTACTGAACACTCTGAAACACTCTTCCAGGAGGGCATCGAGCTAGTGTGAACGTGCACAAAAAAAACACAACTGGAGGTGTTGTTACCCTTAAGAGAGTCCCAAAATTATTAAACATTTTGAGGAAGGAAGGCTTCACAAGAGTGCATCGAAAAAGGAAAGGATATGCCTTCAACCTTTCCATAAGGCTCAGGGAGAATCCGTCGATAATCTTAGTCAAGCACAAGGAGTGCACCGAGGAGACTGTAAGTTATTTTTACAAGATCGGGAGGAAGAGCGAGAGTTTCCATGAGGGAACGGGGAATTTCACAAGAGAACGGTGAATTTTGGAGGTTTTCAAGATAGCAAAGTTGTAGAAGATTCTACGTAGAATTCTACAAGGAGTGCAGAAGGTGTTCGAGAACAACCTAAGTCTCGAAAGGAGAATTTTCACTAAGTGTGAAAAAGGGATCAAGAACTTGCCAAATTCCCGATGGCAGAGAAATCATCCATCAAAGAGGAGGAGACAGGTGACAGAAGATCGATAGGTTTGGGAGAAGAACTTCGGAAGGTTTGTCGAGAAGAAAACAAAGGTCTTCATGAAGTCATGAAGAGCGATTTGAATCTAGACCGTTATATCTGGAAGGGTGGTAGAGATCCACACATTTCGGAGGAGGAATCCTTCGGAGAAAAGTCAAGAAGAGAATACCCAAAGAGCTGGGGAAGCCCAAGAAATCCTAGTCTTCCATTGAGATAGGATGCATGGTGAGATATCAGCACATCGTTGAATCACAAATTGGGAGAATTAGAGTCGGGAGAAGAGAGGACTCGTGAATTCTGAACTCGTGAGTTGATCACAGTCCTTGATCGCAAGGAGAACGTGGATCGTAGATCTAGTCCTGAAGAATTTACTGATTCAGAAATCAAGTAAAGGGAAGTAAGCATCTCTTGAAAGTTCCAAAGCATGGGATTGTGAAGGGAGCTATCCCACGGTTGTAGTCCATGGTCACATCAAGGAGAGGGTCCGCAGTGCCACATAATCTATGTCGAGAAATTAAAAGGGCCTGTGTCAATTTAAAAATGGTTCCATCAGGAGCCCGACGAACCATTTGGTTCGGTGACTTGAACGATCCTAGACCAGGAGGTCGAGCCAGGCCCGAAATAGAGAGAGAAGGGGGAGCTTGGCATCAAGAGTGGTATAAGATTTTTTTTTTTCCATAGATCATAGGAAAATGAGATATCAGAGCTAATGAAAAATTGATTTCTGTAGGCAAGGGAGATAGGGTGCCATACTCTCTTGAAGTTGTTGCAAGGTGTGCAACAGATGATAAACAACGAGGTGAGCTATATATGAATCAATATGGCCATTGAATGTCACAAGCATGGTTGAGGGGAAGTCCATTCACAGAGGAGAAAATCGGAGATGGATAGGGAGCTCAGTGAAATTTGAGCACAGATGGAGAAGCTAGCATTCAATATGCAACAGGAGGCAAAGGTGCACTAGAGGTACGAATGGACTTTGAAGAGAATAGCTAAATGGCCTGTTTAGGAATTGTTGGCCAGAGGGAAGAAACATATGCTAAAAAGGTGGCTGAGGCATGCTAAAAACCTCAGTGATGAGGGAAAGAGATCTGGCAAAGGTCTTGTAAGTTGTCAGGTGGGAAGTAAGAAGGGATTAGTGGATCTCGCAAACTGCCAGGTGGGCAGAGGAGACATCCCAAATTCCTAGGTGGGAAAGGGAGGAGAGATGATCTCAGTTGAGATTTCACATCAGAGGAGGTTGAAAGATGAGGAGGAAGTATAAGAAACACCTCACTCAAATGGAGATTCACGCAGAATTGTGAATCACGTGAATGAAGATGATGAGAAGTTGAAAACTTATACCATCGAAGAGAAGGATCAAAGGACCGTTCTGATCATTGGAGGAGTTGAGATATTCCTACCAAGCAGCCGAGGGGATTCTATCACATATGTTGCAGATGCAACAGAAGGACAATAAGCTTAGACTGTCATGAAGGAGGAATAGATACTGAAGTCTGTCCCAACAGAAAGAGAATGCCCAGTTGAGTTACTCACCCAATGGGAATTGGAGTTAAAGGCACTGTAGGATTGGTTAGATAGTCCAGAACCAGAAGGTGGCTGCCATAAGATATCCATTCCAGAGGAGACACACCAACATGAGTCGCAGTTGGGGAAAGTTGGAGCAGAACTAGGTGGGAAACTAACAAGGATCAATCTGTCAGAGGTAGTTGAACAACAGTTCATTGTTGAGACAGCAAGAGTGGAGGATGGATCATAGTCGAAAGTTAAGGCCATGAGATATGAGGGAGATACCTTGGGATATCAGTGTGATTTTCCCAAAGACAAGGAAAAAGTGCAGTGAGCAAGTCTGCAATGGAAGAGCCATCCGATAGAGCAGCTGGACGAGGTGGTCAAGGAGATAATGAAGTTGATGATGGAGTCGGCATAGGAGACGATCAACATAAGGAAGATGGACAAAAG
>JASDQU010101113.1:35699-48504 GCA_032191745.1 Picea mariana
TGTAGTTGAATTGTAGATGAATGCTAGAAATCATCTAGAGGGATAGAGATACATTTTTCTATCTGAGAGTGTGTTGAGTTAAGTTTGGTTCTCTAGGCTAAGTGCAAGGAGTGCACGAAAGAGAGAGGAAAATCTATGAGCCAACGCAAGGAGTGTGTGTTTGAACTCAGTGGAGTCAGAAGAGAAGCTACCAGGAGGGTACACCAGATTTATTCATAGACTCGGGGAGAAATTTCAAGGTGGTTAGGTACCTTGGAAAAAAAGACTATGTGGGAGGAAGCACGGTGCAGATTTAATGAACACTCTGAAACACTCTACCAGGAGGGAATCGAGCTAGTGTGAACATGCACAAAAAAAACATGACTGGAGGTGTTGTTACCCTTAAGAGATTTCCATAATTACTGAACATTCTGAGGAAGGAAGGCTTCACAAGAGTGCATTGACAAAGGAAAGGATATGCCTTAAACATTTCCATAAGGCTCAGGGAGAATCCGTCGAGAATATTAGACAAGCACAAGGATTGCACCAAGGATACTGTAAGTTCATCTTACAAGCTCAGGAGGAAGAACAAAAGTTTCCAGGAGGGAACGAGGAATTTCACAAGATAACGGTGAATTTTGGAGGTTTTCAAGCTAAGAAAAGTCACAGACGAGTCTGCGTAGAATTTTTCAAGGAGTGCAAAAGGTGTTCGAGAATAGCCTAAGCGTCGAAAGGATAATTTTTGCTAAATATGAAAAAGAGGTAGAGGACTTGCCGAAGTCTCGAAGGCAGAGAAATCATCCATCGTTGAGGAGGAGATAGGTGGCAGAAGATCGAGAGGTTCGGGAGAAGAACTTTGGAAGGTCTGTCGAGAAGCAAACAAAGGTCTTCCTGAAGTCGCGAAGAGTGATTTGAATCTAGACTGATAGATGTGGAAGGGTCTGTGGCAGAGATCCACACATTTCAAAGCAGGAACCCTTTAGAGAAAGGTCAAGAGGCGAATACCCGAAGAGCCGGGGAAGCCAAAGAAATCCTAGCCATCCATCGAGATAGGATGCGTGGCAAGAGATCAATACTTTGTTGAATCACAAATTGGGAGAAGTAGATTTGGGAGAAGAGAGGACTCGCGAAGTATGAACTCGCGAGTTGATCACATCCATTGATTGCGAGGAGAACATGGACCGTATATCTAGTCCCGAAGAATTCATCGATTCGAAAATCGGGGAAAGGGAAGTAACCAGCTCTTGAAAGTTCTGAAGCATGGGATCACGGAGGGAGCTAGCCCACAATTGTAGTCCATGGTCACATCAAGGAGAGGGTACGTAGTGCCACATAACCTGCGTTGAGAAAGTAAAAGGGCCTATGACAAGTTAAAAATGGTTCCATCAGGAGCCCGATGAACCATTCGGTTTGGTGACTTGAACGATCCTAGACCGGGAGGTCGAGCCAGCCCCGAAAGAGAGAGAGAAGGGGGAGGTTGGCATCATTTGGTACAGTTGTGTAGTGTTATATCTCACAATGATAGTGTGACAATGGTTCCATAAATATACTTCTATGTCAAGGGGGTTGGACGGGGCAAGGGCATGTGGTTGTAGCCACCTTCCAGTTGTAGCCGGAGAACATAGGGGGTTGTAGCCTCCTTCTGGTTGTAGCCAGAGAATTGGGGATTTGGAGCTTCCCTCAGGTTGTAGCCTGAGAAACTAGGGGGTTGGAGCATCCTTCCAGTTGCATATGGAAAACAAAGGAATTTGGTGCTTCGAATGAATGTAATTCTTAAAGATATATAAGAAAAAGCATTATGTGGTTTTCTTCCACTTTGGGTTTCCACGTAAAATCACTGGTGTACTGTGTATGTGTATGATTGCTCATTTTTTCATTGTTTATTTACTCTGCAACTATTGGATGATAATGCTACATTGATATAACACTTACATTTTGTGATTAAAAAGGATTGAACTGCTCTATTACTGATTCATCCCCCCTCTCAGCAATCCAACAAGGAGTTCAATTAATTGTCATTAGGGAGGGATATGTTCTAATTCCCCCTTCCTTATACTATTGTGTCACCTTCGTAACTCCAATTCTATCCCAAGTTGTTCTTAAGGGGGGATGTTAAGATATTTAAACACTTAGGATTTCATTAAGATTAACTTGGTCTAATGTGTCTTCATGTAAAATGTGTTTCTTTAGTGTGTCTCTTTAGTGTGCATTTGTAATTATTTAATACGACAATCACAATTATGTTATAGACACAAAGTGATTCGATGATTTAATCTCTCCTCGATACTAATGACTATTTATCCATGTATTAACACCCAATTGTTCCATGATCTCTATTTAAAGAGCATGGGGGGTCATTTGTTGATGATCAATTGTGAGAAAATCATAAATATTTACCTTTTTCATTAATATATTTCCTTGAGTGGTCGTGTTGGCTAGGGCCATGGACTATTTCCCTCTTTGAGGTTTTAAAACCTATAATACATTGGTGTATTGATATTTGGTCCATTTTTGTGAGTGGTTACCCTAAGGTGTTCAACCTATGTGGATATACCTTATTTATCTAACATGGTATTCACAAAATCCCAAGGTGAATGTTGAGGTAAATATTTATCCTTGATTCCAAATGTCCATTAATTGTAATCTCATTCACAATTTATTATTTTCCTATAAATTAATGTTTTTAATGTAGGATAAGATGGAAAATAGTGAGGCTAATAGTGGAGAGAATCCCTATGATAGTATTATGAGTGTACAATTATCAGATGTATGATAATATCAATTATTTAGTTTGGATTTGGTATACTTATAACTTTGTTTTGTTTCAAGTGCATGGCTTATAAATAAGGATGTTGTGAGACTACAGAAAAAGATTTTCCAAGCCATGGTATCTACTAGTCAACCAAGTAATGAACATTGTTATAATATTTATGTTGAACTATTAAACAAACATTTCAACACTACTTATCCACTAATAAGTATGTTGGGAGACTAGAGGAAGATATTTTCCAAGCCATGGTCTCTACTAGTCAACCAAGTAAAGAACATTGTTATGATATTTACGTTGAACTATTAAACAAACATTTCAACACTACTAATCCACTAACTATATATATTTTACCTATATTTTGTAATCAATGTTGGTTCTAATCAACCTATATGTGACAAAATATGTGTATTTCATTCTAGTAGGCTATATGAATAAATAGAATAGCAACATCCACAAAAAAACGATGAGGATGAACTCATTAACAAATCACTTATGAATTATTTAAAAAAATTAAGAAAAATCATACGAAGTGATTAGATATAGTAGGATACAGTATACATAAAACAACAATTTTGTGGAGACCCATGGTATTGTAATGATTAGTTTTATTAATACAAATATTTTGTACTATGATTTTTGTTTTAATACATCTTATGCAATGTTCTATGCTTTATTATATTATGTTAATTTCAATTATTTTCGAGTGGATAGATTGGGTATGGGGAATTGAGAATGATGTGAGGTCGGGGGAAGGGGCTAGATTATCTTTCACCTTCAAGTGGTTGGCATTGTTCAATAGAAAACAAATTAATCTTGAAACCAAGGGAAGCTCGAGCAAATATGTATTTTGGAATATTCTGTTTTTAATATTATTGATGCAATGTTAAATATGGTTGAATAAATAGTGTATCAGTTCGTTGATTATATATCTTGTGTGCCTTATGCAATCATTATATATTTTTATTGTAAGAACATTTTCCATTGTATGTGAATTGTTAAAATCTCTATGGTTGTTTGGATTATTCAAGTATTCCCCTTTACATTTTTTTACAATCTCTTACATGATTCTTACATCTTCAATTGCTAGCCAAATGTTTTTTTATTGATTAGGGATGCAATTTGGTTTGATTCTACTACTTTTATTTTATTTTATTGTTGATTTAATAGCTCTAAACTGGAAGAAATCCAAATATATATAATTTTCCAAGCTTTCTGTAATCTTTTCTTAGAATTCACTCACCTTCAACGACCTTGAATGACACAATGGTTTGTTGGTCCTTCTAGGTTGTAAAATTTGAGACTTCTTTGAAGAATTAATATCCTTTCTTGGAATTGGTTTAGTCATCACTCCATTAACACTCTCTATACCCAGGGTTACATAAGACACATATTTATACTCTTCTATGCCAAAAATTCTCCCTTGAATAGTTGTACCAATTGAGGTAACTTTATCTGGGTTTACACCCTTGTTTTCCTCTTTTCCATCAAATATTTCCATCAAACAAATCCTTGAGTAGTTGTTTAAATTTATGCATATGGTGACTACAATAAAAAAGAACAATATCATCACTTTGATTATTCTAGATCAATATCATCCTATCCTTTGTAACAAGATCCATGGTCTTCCAAAAATGCCATTCTTCATCTTCTCAAAGAGAGCACTTGTTAGAGACAAATAGTCCTTTCCCAACCTATTTGGCTTTAGGCTTTGCATATGCCAATTCTCCAAAGTAACATCCAAACACTAAAAACACAAATGTGCAATGAATTCCTCCAATTTAATGATCCCATAGTTCTCCATTCCAAGAAGAATATGTGTGTTGATTCTAGTTAGAAGAACACCAATGCATACACATAATATGGCTATGACTAATTCTTTGTTGCCACATGTCTTCTTCTCCTTGTATTTCTCCTCAAGAATGCCCCTCTAGTAACCTTTTCTTTACCAAAATAGAAATGGAAACCAATATAGTTGGATCACAATGCCCCTCTAGTAACATTTTCTTTCCTCGGATAGTAATAAAAACCAATATATTGTAGCACTATTTAAGATAGGATATTATTCTCTCTTATGATGATGTTCTACTACCATGTTCCCTCAAGTAACCTAATCTTTCCAAAATAGAAATGAATACCAATTTAGGTGGAGCACTCTTCAAGATAGGATATTATTCTCCCTTAATACGATGTTCTACTACACCCCCCCCCTTTTAGCTAGGACACTTTCCAAAGAGCACCATTTAATAACCACTCAATTCAACAATGGCGGAGTTCTCCATATCCTTTTTCCTTTTTCTATTTGATTATCATGGGAAGGGACCGATTTTGCCAATAGAGGCACCTGTAATATTTTGATCTCTTTAATATCTTAGAGATATTTAATTTTTTATAATATTTTTTTATTATTGTTATAATTAACTTTAATGTTTTTTGTTAGGATTCCACCCATGATCTCGACATGGTTGATGATGAAAACTTATTTGATGACCTAAACCCACTAGCCACTATTAGAAAGGTTAACCGAAATACCATCAAAGAATTGAATTCACCTTCTCTTTGTATATTGGATTCAATCTGTACGACCTTTGTCTAATAGGTCTTGCTTTCGGCTTCAATGGGATTTTCATCTATCCTAGCTCTCCTACTAACGCCTTCATCTATGAGAATGTTGTTGGGAATAAGTATTTGTACTCATGCAATAATTATGTGATATTCTCTACTGTCTGATGATCCTAATAATCTCCAATACTAGCCATCTTTGGGTTGTCTGCAGTTCCAATGTTGACCTTCTTAATATTTAATGGTGCAACATAATCTTCCGAGTCCAGCTTGGGACCTTATACTTCCCTTTCACCTTATACTTCTGGGATCTGTATATTTCACAAATTATCTTCTTCAGGTTCTTCTGCTTCTACTACACAATGTAGCAATTGTTTGACTATCTGACTATCCTTTCTCTGAGATGCTGGAATTATTTTAAATTCTGGTTCTTCAAATATCCTATCTCTTACCACTTTCAGCGTTGTATCAATATCTGGAATGTCATTCTCAAAGGAAAATGTAATTACAAAGATCTATTGTATTTCATCCTAGTTAGCAGTTTCTCTGCATTGTTCCTATTTTTTGTACCAGTTCTTTGTAATTCCTTCTAGTGTGTGAATAAGGTGGTGTAGCCATTCTTCCGGTCGTATTAATCTCGATTTAACTATGCACTTCTTTAATTTCTCTTGGGTTTTTCCAAATTCTTCATATTTCTCTTCATATTTATTCTCCTATTCTGCACTGAATTTGATGCGCAGTAACCTTTTGCACTGGAACCAATTGTTTATCTTTGCCTTGTGTGTACTCAACCACATTGCATGTGTAGCTTTTAGATCAATATATAATTCCAGTAATCTCTAATTTTCTATAACTTCTACTTCATATTTCATCAAAAATTCTTCTAAACCATTTAGTCCATAGAAAGTGGGAGGTTCTCTTACCTCTGTACCAACCCATCTTTGCGCACGCATCATTCTGGCACATCTCCTGGTAGATAATTCATGTAATCATTGTTGGAAATTTTTTATTCCTATGTTAGAGTCTGAAGCACAAGAACTAATAATCCTCCAACTGAGCATGCCATCTGTAGTTGGGTTAATATATTATTCTTCATGTGTAGTAGTCCTATATAGTTGATTCACATCTTCTGTAAGAATATTATCCATCAAAGGTTCCACATACCTACCTCTTTCTGAGGGATCCAATGGAGCAATAACACTGTATTCTCCAAACTCAAATAAAATATTCCTTGTCTTCAAGTTAATAATAGTCTAGTTATCAAATTCCTAGTCTAGCCCCAACAGTGTTGGATATGGCGAAGTATTGTCTACTATGTCAATCACTTCAAAGTCATCCATGGTGCACACACCAACTAGATCTACTGGAATCCCCTTCAACCTTCCTATTGGAACCACTCTATGTTGATTTTCCAACTTCAACTAAATAGGTGAATACCCCAATTGTGGTTCTCCCGTAGCTTCCCAGGTTTTCTTTGGCAGAACATTGACTTCAGATCCTAAATCTAGTATGATATCCCCCATATTGAAATCTCCTATATTAGCATTCAATCTGAATTCCCTACTGGTTCTTCTCTTCTTTCAGACTTGATTTACTCTTTTTACCCCATCTTCCCCAGGGTTACACTTTTCTAATAAATTCTACAGAACTTGTAAGGAATTTTTATCACTCAACTATTTGACACAAGCTCCTAAAAATTTTCTTAAGTTACTTACTTATTCTAAAGACTGCTCTTGACTGGTTTGATCAAATAATGAGGGTATGTCATATACTATTATCTCATCTATTAGCTTCGTTCCTGAAGTGGATGCAGTGTTTTCCTTCAATATCTCTTGTCTAGCTTCTTTGAATATCTCTTTCTCTTTGCGCACATCAAAATTTTGTTTAGGTGTTGTTTTCTTTCTAACCCACTGGTACTCATCCTAACCCTTCTTGGCTACATCTTCTCCTTTCTTGGCTCCACCTCTAGTCACTATGTTAATCTTCTTCCCATCTTCTTCTCTGTGTTCCACCCCGATCCATTGTACATTCTGATTAGTCTGATTCCTCTTTTCCTTTATTTTTATCAAAAGTGTTTGACAATCCTCTGTTTCATGGTCTATTGCACGACAATACATACATGTCGCAGGTGGTTGTGGGAATTCTCTTGCATAGTGCCCTAGTTTCTGACAGTTACGACACAATACTGGTCCTTGACCTCCTCCAAAGCCTCGTCCTCCATGACCTTCTCCTATCAATCCTCCTATGTTTCCTTTATTTTCTCTGAGCGATGTGTTATACTTAGATCCTTGATTATACTATAGCTATAGGTTATTGTATTGTTGTGGTGTTGCACAATGTTATACATGGTTATACTGTTGTTTCCCTTGAAATTGTTGTGCATTATATTGCGGTTGTGCTGCAAATTGTTGCGCGAGATTGTACTGTGGCTGCTACGTAGTGTTATACTATGGCTGCTATGTAGATTTTCCTATTACATGTTCATCCTGCACCATGTATGTATCTAAAAACCTTTCTTTCATCATCTCTAAGGTTATATAGTCCTTGTCTTCTTGTCCAATTGACTTACAAAAGTTACAATATGTACTCTTCAGAATTGTCTAATATTTTTGAATCAAGGGGAAATGATAGGGATCATGCCCATGTGTTTTGCAAATATCACACCATTGTTCTCTTGAAGCCAAATGGTTTGGCACACCCACTCTAATATACTGTAAAAATAATGGGCATCCATTCTTGTGATGACCTTCTGTCCTTCACATTGTACACCAGACATATTCTCTTTTCTCCTTTCCTTTGTTCTGATTTAACTGGAATGTTAAGTTCTCTGGATATTGCTTCAACTATTCCACATCTATATTTGTATGCTTGTATTGGTTTTCGCCTAGCTTTAACGTTTCTTGCAGAGCCTTACCCTATCTTTGGAATTTTTGTTGTCTCAAAGGATACTTCAAGTTCAACAACAAAGAATTAACAAACAAATTCCCATGTTGTGTATCAGTAATAGTGTACTTTAACTTACCTTTAGCCTATTGAATTTCTAATCCACTTCCCAGACTGATTCTCCTAGTTTTTGCTTGATCTCTATCATTTCATTCATAAAATGGTCTTCTGAACTTGGCTTGTGAAATTCATTTATTAACTGCCTCTTCACATCTGCTACAGTTGTAGGTGTTCTTGTTGGGTTATTTTTTGAGAGACCCATGTACCAATCTAATACACGGTCTCTAAAAGTGATTTCCAACTATGAAACCTTTGTATCCTCATCCATAATATGATTTTCTTCCCATATCTTCTCACAAATGAACAAATGTTTTTATGGGTCATATGACCCGTCCCCTCGAAACTATGGTAACCTGATGGTTGGATTTTTTCCTTCCATTGTGAAATTTTTTGAACTACCACCTATGCGCGATGTAGAGAATTGAATACTAATTGTTTAACTTGCACTTTTTCTACTGGACCCACGTCCTGAAAAAAATCTTCTACCACTAATCACTTGCTAGTTAACTTCTTTTTATTCTTCAATTGTGTTAGTCACACATGGACTTGTGGGATCCATGCTAATTTAGATCTGGAATGGAGAGCCTTCTTCTACGTTAGACCCATGACCTCTGGTTTTCCTCTCATATGTGGTGTGAAAGATATCCTCAATCTTCCTCAAGGTGCGAATATCATCTGCTTCTTCCTCATTGCTTCCCAATCCCTCTCGCTCTGCTACAACTCTCTTATTATTATTCATCCTATACTAGTAGGGTAGTCGGTTGCATGTCACACCTACACTACTTATCATTTCCCTGGTTTGTTCATCATCCATCATGATGGGATCCTTTCCTCGTTCTTCTAGCTACTCTCCAGAGCCTTCTCCATTTCTCATATCTTCCTTAGTTCTTCCCCCAACTCCCCCATGCACGCAGAGTGATCTAGTTGTCTGATTCCATGGTCATCATAACTTTATCATGTAATAAAATATTGATCAACGGGTAAAGAGACCTAATATACCTTCCTCTGGGTCCCTTCAAGAAATCCTCCTCTGCAACAGTGTATGACTTCATTGTATATACGATAAACTCAGTGATAAACCCTATAGTAATATTGTATAACCAAAAATACACTATGTTCATGAATTTATTATCAATTCTTTCCAACCGTGCGATATTTTTAGTAGTCCACACTATTGGCCTAATCCGGTTAGTTGGATGGGTATCTTCCAACCTTAACAACCACTCCTGTAATAACCGTGGAAAGAAACAAAAATATACTTCATGTAGATCAGTAAACACATACCTCTACTGGTACTGGTGCGGTGTATACTTGGAACCCTTATTGTATTTATGTGTGAACTCCAACTGCTTTGTCTTTAACCATATTTCAATTTGTTGCTTCATAAGATTCCATGGCCTAAAAATCCCTTTCTACCATTGCATCTTCTTCACCAAACCATTTCATGTCTCTCCTTCTGAGTTCTAGCCGGAAACAGAACCATTTGTTGAACTTATGGGCTGACCCAAGTTTTACCTTAGTTCTCCAACAAAACCCTTATCACCATCGGCCCTTCTGGTGAACCAGAAGGATACACTGCGCAAAGAGTGAACAACATAGTCTTACCTGATATGGTTTATGGGGGACTACAAGACGCACATGTCTGAAATCAGGGAAGGGATTGGGGGATGTTCTTTCTTACTTCTTATTTCTACTTAACCATGCATTATATTCTACTATTCATCAAATCCATTAATTCATTCATTCATTTTCATATTTAATCCAGTGCACATTGTAAATAAATCATCCATTAATCTACCTAACCATTCAATGATAACTACAAAAATAGTAACACATTAAAACACATTGCACACATGGTTTTACCGTGGTTCACCCCCCTAGGCTACATGCACAAAGATATTTTGTTTCGTTTCTTATTCATCAAAATGTGTTGCATGCATTACATCATAGTTAAGATTAGTGAGGCATGCCATGATCACACCAAGATATAGATCTTGTGACCTAACCCTCAGCTACTTTGGCCTCATTCGAGCTCTACATCTCTCAAAACAGACTTCTACTCACAACAACTCCAAATCGGGTTCTCCAAACATATGACAAGATACTTCTACCGACCAAAAGATGCTTATCATGATCATGATTTAATCTACCTCATACCCCTTATTTATATTACAAACTTTGGTTAAAACCCTTACAATACATCTAAAAACCCTAACCCTAACTTGGCTAGGTTTGTCCACATTTGCGTCGGATTTCCGCAAATCCTGTTGCGCGCACTGCTTTTCCTAAAAATGTGGCGTGCTCTCTTTCCTACTATGAGCTACCTCGCTTGTTGCATTTTTCTCCAAACATTCCTACTCCAACACCTATGCCATCGCATTCGCTGACCATGAGTAACTTATGCACCATATTATTTGGTACTTTTTATCCTTCTCACGCTCCCTCATCTCCTCCCTCGACCACTACTCTACCTACATTTGATCCTCCTAGAACTTTTGGTGGGTTACATTATACACATGTACATGGTATGCCAACATGTGCCATTGGGACACTGTTGACAAAGATTCCAATGGACAAAAACCTAATCCCATTCTAACAACTGAAAACCCGTGATAATTATTAATGTCTTTATTTTCCATAATGTGATAAAGTCACAGTGTTTTTTTATATTTATTTTTACTAATGATAATATGTTACTAGTTTGGCAAGAAATAGTATGTTTTGGAAGCATTTGAATGAGAGGGCTTTGGGTCTTTCATTCATACAAAATTTAACCAACAACCTTCGCATTTTAAGAAGGAGCTTATGGACCACATGGTTGGTTTCGTTGGTGATATATTCAACAAAGTTAAAGTAACCTATTTAACAAGTAACTATTTGAAAATCATTTGAGATACATATAGGGTAAATAAGGAAAAAAAAACTACTAGTGAACATCCTTCAATAGTTCTCAAGAGGGAATTGAAGGCTCTACTTGATGATGCATATGCCAAGAATATGAGAAAAGAAGGAAAGACACCATTAAATGGAGGAAGGTATAACATGATATATTTAATTGAATATGCTGGTTTTTTTTTGTTCTACATAAAATTTACATTATCTCACCTTCAAACATTTTGTAGGCTCAAAGATACCTCCAAAGCCACCTAGGTAAGGTTAGAAAAACCATGACCAACAAAAACTTGGCTAGGATGGTTACCTTAATTTATTGGCCATATTTGTAAGTATCAAACTAATTAAACCATTTATTTATTAAGATCTTCAAACTTTTATTTTAGTGTAATGAATAATTAAAATTTGTGATGTTATGGAATGTAGAGGGATATGTACAAATCCACAACCATTAAATAAGATATTTAGACACTTATGACTTAGTTAAGATCAAATTGGTCTAATATGTCTTTAGATAAAGTGTGTTTATTTAGTGTGCATTTGTGATTATCTAATCCAATGTTCATAATTATGTTCTAGATATAAAGTGCTATGACAATTCATCCTCTCCTCGATAGTAGCAGATATTGCTCCATGGCTTAACACTCGATTGATCCATGATCTCCATTTAAAAAATATGAAGAGTCATTTGTTAATGATCGATCGTGAGAAACTCCTATGTAAAATATTTTTCTTTTGCATTAATATATTGCCTCAATTGGCCACATTGGTTGCGACCTTGGAGTGTTTCTCTCTTTGAGGGTTTTAACCACATAATACATTGGTGTATCAATGATCTTTGATCTGTTTGTGTAAGTAGTTTCCTTAATGTGTTGGACATGTGTGGATATACCCTATTTATCGAACATGGTATCAGAGCCCCTATGAAGACTCGATCTCATTGTTGGTCAAGATCATATACGTGTTTCCCTTCATGCATCAAAGGCCTTCTGGTTTTTGTTGTTTGTTGGTATTTTTGGACTAGGAGAATTGTTCTAGTGCATTTGAAGTGTTTTTTTTAGTTGGAAATCCTTTTCATTTCACTTGAGAAGTTTTCTTTGTCCAATATACAACCATTTATATTAGATCTAGAGGTATATAGTTTCATTTCAAATTTTAAAATCTCTTTCAAATTGGTTTAATATTTCATTTTAGTTTTATGTTTATATTTCCAGTTTGATTCCTTTCCAATTTGTGTATGTTCTTTATCATGTGTCTTATTTGAGCTTGTTTAATCATAAACATAGTAGAATATCTTTTCTTTTTTGCATATGATATTTTCCTCATGCCTTGTGTTATCTCAACAAATGAAAACATAAACGAAAAGTTGCATTTTCCAGGTAGACTAACCAAGATTTGACCTCGAGAATTTAAAGTTTTATAAAAAAAAATAAAAAATTTGCTTGTTTTTATGTGCGGTTGTGTTTAAGTTTTTTTGTGGGAAAAAACAAAAGTTTTTAGGGCTAGCACACACTTCAAGGAAAATAGTAGAAAAGGAAAAAAATAAAAAATGAAAAAGTTCATCTCATTTCTAACATTTGTGATAGCTTTTATAATAACTCA
>JASDQU010101113.1:61899-77403 GCA_032191745.1 Picea mariana
TTTAATGCATTTCCTCTTCCCTTGCCATATGTTGGTCCAGATTTTCAAGAAGGAATTCTACATCATTGATGTCGCTTCGCAGCTCCAAAATCAGTTGTTGGAGTATAGAGAGGGTCACGAAAATACGCTCTGAGTCTACTTCCCTGGTTGCATTTGAATTTCTCGTGGAGGTCGCGTTCACTGGAGTCGTAGGTGGGTGGCCGAAATATTGGGCATCCTGTCCGAGACTCGAAGCGCTAATTGAGGCACCTAGAGGTGGGATTTCAGAGAAAGTCCAACCCGGGAAGGAGGTCAGGGCGTAGCCCAGGAAACACCCACGTAGATCAAACCATTCAATTTTGCACCCCCAGCTAGACGGAGTGCATCAACTGTCTTGCTTCTTCGCGTCTTCCTGATGGAGTGGGGGAGACCTGGGTTGTGATCCGTAACTTCTCGAGCTTTCCATGCCGACTACCTCTAAAACAGGCGGACCGACTGGAATGTGTGTGCCCCACCCACGCTTTGGGTGCCCTCCCTGCCTCGACATGCCTGTCATAGAGATGATGGTCGCCCAGGTAAGAAATCTTCCGACACAGAGCTTCCTTCGACATTGATATCACACCAGATAGAGAGTCGATGTAAAATGATGTTGTTTCCCAGCGCATAACCCCCTTATAATCATGTTCCCTGCCTGTGTCATGGTCTGTGTCATGGTCGTGAGCTGACCACTGAGCTCTCAATACCAAAATGGATAGTGGTCATCTTCCATCGTGCAGCCTTCCATCTGCTTCTTGGTCTAAACTCGCAAGAGAGTGTTAATGCTTTGGCCGATTTGATATTTGATATTTGTTATAGGGTTGGAGACAAGGGACAACCTTACTTGCTTGATAACATTTATAATTTATATATAAATGTTAGGATATTTAACAATAAATGTGTGGTATGTTATGATTGATTTGGTGTATTATTTGATATTTTCCATGTTATTTTTATCATTTTCCATTTAAATGTTTCATAATTTTATATAAAAATGAACATGATTTTATATTCGGCTTCTTATATAAGGTTATCATAAGTTTTTTATGCATTTATTTTTTTGGCTTATCATAAGCTTTTTATGTTTTTATTTTTACAATTTATGTGAGGAAAAAAATAACCGTTTGGTACAAGTTGAATACAAACATTAGTTCCAATGACATTACATGTTAATGTATTATTAGATAGTTCACAAAGAAAATCCTTTTTAGTTCCTTGACTTGCACCATTATGATCGTCAAAATCTACTAAATTACTATAAGTGACTACTAGAAAATCAAGATCTAATACTTGAGACATTCCTTGATGCAACAAAGATATAGAATGAATTTGACATGCTTGCACCACTCAAGATCTAATACTTGAGACATTCCTTGATGCAACAAAGATATAGAATGAATTTGACATGCTTGCATCCCTCAAAATTGATGGGTTTGAGGATTATTTCCACATCTTTGATTCACAATGTACATAAAAATGTGATTTAATGTGCACAACTAGAATCCATATTCTCTACAATATCTCCATAAACATATATGTATTTTTTTTTATTGTTGATACCAAGTGAGTTCTCTAACAAACTAACAAACTAATCAAGATGGTAATTACTTTGAATTCTCTTCACAAACATTATGATATATTTATACAATATGTTAAGAAATATAATGACCAACAATGACATATTAATCAAATTTTAGTTTTTTATGATTGTTGAAATTAGGTTAATTAAGTTACATGTGATTTTAGTCAAATTTGATTATCTAAGAAAATAAAAATCATAATCTTCCCAACTACAAGTTATCATAAATGAAAGGTATGATTTAAAGTTAGAATGATATGCATAAAAATGTGTTATTTTTGTTATAAATTTGGGTACATGTAAATCAAATAATATTATGAAATTTATAGATAAATAGAAGTTAGCACAAACACAAACAATAAGTAAACATAAGCATATTAGTCATATGTATAAGGTCTATTGTACAATATTCTATACCACCGGTTTTCATGTGGTTTGTATCCTTTATAAAGTTTTACATATCATGCATTATTCTATACCACATGTTTTCATATGCCTCATGTGGATTGTACCCTCTATTAAAAATGTAATCCCCTCCAAACATACTTTACTTTTAAAAATTCTTTAGATGTAGTAAAGTATATTGACATAAGGTGATTATGAGGAGAATTTATATCTCATTTTTTCTTTAATGTACTTCAAGTTGTTGGATTACTGAGAGTGGGGGTGAATCAGTAATAGAGCAATGTAATTGTTTTTCACCATAAAATGAAAGTGTTATATCAATGTAGCATTATCATCCAATAGTTGCAAAGTAAATAAACAATGAACAAATGAGCAATCATACACATACACAATACACCTGTGTTTTATGTGGAAACCCAAAGTGGGAGAAAACCACATAATGTTTTTTCTTATATGTCTTTAAGAATTACATTCATTGGAAGCACCAACTTCCTTTTTTTTTTTCCATCTGCAACTGGAAGGAGGCTCCAACCCCTTAGTTTCTTAGGCTACAACCCGAGGGAAGCTCCAACTCCCCAATTCTCTGGCTACAACCAGAAGGAGGCTACAACCCCCTCTTTTCACCGGCTACAACTAGAAGGTGGTTACAACCACTTTTCCTTGCCCCGTCCAATCGCTTCAGTATATAAGTAGAATGATGGAATCATTGTCACACTATCACTGTGAGATATACTATTGTAAACCTGTACCAATCAACCTGCACCAAAAAACATGTACCAATAACCTGAACCATGCATCAACCGTGCATCAACTTGTACCTCAACCTGTAATCAACCTGTACTATAAACAAGTGAATCAACCATGCACCAACCTGTACCATGAATAAGTGCATCAACCATGCACCAAACCTGTACGAATAACCTGTCCAAACACCCTATCACAGCAACTTGTCTCATCAATCTTATCAACTAAATTAGATCTACTTACCAAGATTAATCACCAAGAAAACTCTCATCAACCAAGAATAACACAACAACTCATAATCATCACCAAAATCAATATGTGCTTCTAATACTATACCAATACAAGTATGGTACATCATCCATAAACCATGTGTCAACAATACTACTAACAAGTGCCTCCAACCATGTACCAATCATGTATCAACTACTCATCAAGATGTACCAACATCGTCAACTATACACCTCATGTATGTGCCAGCTCATCAACTATTTATCTCAACCATGTACCCAACATGTACCTCAACCACAATCCCTAATCAATTTCATCATCCAAATCTGATTTTTAACTCTATAATAGACCTGGTGTATATGATCACATACCTGCAAACCTTCCTTAAATTTAACAACACGAGACTAGCATTTTCATCAAACTTTACTTTAGTCTCACATGACTAGTTTTGGATTAGTCAACAACCCTAACTTGAAATAATCATAACTATGTACTTGTAATGAATAAAGCGCTGAAAATAGTACACAATGTTATTCAGTGTGTTTTATGTAATTCCTCCATGTGTCACTACTTGGAACCTCTCAGAAAAGGAGTTAAAGCAAAAATGACATACCTTGTTGAATTCTGGCTTATTCTAGAGAGTGAACTTGCAGAGCGTGCCCCGCACGGAATATTTGTTGTATGGATCTGAAAATTTTACACAGAATACTATAGACTGTACTCTAACCAACACATTTGGTCTTACTGATTTGGATCTTTTATGAAGAAGTTATGACGTTTTTACCCAAAACACTTGTTTTAGACTAGTTTCAGGACTAGCCACAAACCCTATTTTCCATGGAGTGTAACTCCAAAAATACAATGACCCACAAGCTAAAATTCGTACCCTAGCTACTTGGATAAGTTTACTCAATGACCTCCCAATTTCATGGTCTGAATAATTCTAGAAAAAAATTTATTGCGAAAATGGTGAGATGACCTATAAATAACATACCTTAGAAAGCATCATCAAAAGAATTTATCTTCCCTTGAATTTAGGCCTTCTTTACTTCACCTTCCCTCTGAAATTTGGCTTAGATATACTTTGGTTACCTCAATCACCTATAGATATTCAATATGTTCAAGTGTGATTTAAAATGAGAGAGCATTGTCTCTTATTTATACTCTCCAAGTAGCTTCCTTAGAAGCATCTTCTAGGCCACTTTGTCCACATAGCCATTTTGTCCACATAGTCAGCTATGTCCAACTTTTCCCAATTCTCCACTTGTCTATGTATCCAATAGCCACTTGACCACTTAACCCATTTTACTCATTTTAGGGTTAACCTTCTTATAACCACTTTCCATAATTAGAAAGTTCTCCATTTACTTTATTATTTAAATAGTCCTCATTGACTTTGTCACTTCACTTTATTGTTTAAATAAGCCTCTTTGACTTTGTCACTTCACTTTATTATTTAAATAATCCTCTTTGACTTTGTCACTTCACTTTATTATTTAAATAATTTCTTCTTTACAAGAACTTTGACTTCTTTGACCTTTTGGGGCTTCAAGCCAACATATGAGGGTCCTCCAAATTCATAAGGCCATAACTTTCAAACCGTGAGGAGTTATGTGACGTTCCACATACCACCAGAAATGACATGACATGTAATATCCATATAGAGTAGTCTTACTTGCAAATCTACCATTATACATAAAACAAACTTGGGTCCATTACCCAAACCTGGGTTCTCCAACTTCACATGGCCATAACTCTCTAACCGTGAGGAGTTATGTGATGTGCCACATACCACCGAAAATGGAATGACATGTACTACCCATATAGAATAGTCTTACCTTCAAATATATTAAAACTCATACCATTATACATAAAACAAACTTGGGTCCATTACCCAAACCTTTGTGCTACCAGAATTTGCTACCAAACTTTCTCCAAGGGTTGACATCAATCACTAAGGGTTGACATCAATCTACAATATCACTCTCCAATGGTTGACATCAATGACAACCAACAATCCATACCAACTGTTTGACACAAGCCACATCAAGTAACTATTAACCTTCGAATTAATATATATTGAGTATGTGTCTTTATATTCACATTTCCATTTTCAAATGGAAAGGGTAATTAATGAGTGAGTATTTCAAAGAAACATAAGTATTTTAGGACTAAGATTTTCTCCATAAATGTGTTTAAGCCATTGAAAACAATGCACTCGCTATCCATTATGTATCATGTGTTGTAAAATTTATGATTTTTTTGGAGACAAGAAGCATCATTTAATCATTGAGAATGAAATTATTGTGAATTAACTGTTACTAAGAATCCTAGTGACTATAACACTTTCAACACAAAATATATAACACTTTTAACACAAAACATGTAAGAATTGTATTTATGTAAGAAGTTTGAGGATACAATATTTCAACTTTAGGTATGTTGTCAAAATGAAGCATAAATTGGGAAGTTTATGTTATTCTTTAATGCTTTCATCATTGCAGGTACGGAAGATAATGTTAATGGACGTAAAGTTTAAATTGATAACTCAAGACACTTAGGAAAATTTTCTAAAATGCAATTTTACAAGAATGACAAGATTTCTAGATTTTCTATTAGAAACTATTAGAAACTATAATTGGGAGAGATCTAAGTAATGAAGAAAAGTCTATCATAGCAACAAATATTCCCAAAGTAATTAGAAATGCATCTACTCATAATATGTCATGCCATATAGGTATACAAGTAGGATAATATGCCAATGCTGAGATCTGCTAGGGTTTCCATGGTTTAGGGTTTCTGCAAACTGCATGCGCTGCCTACTACGGTGTCAGGCCCTCCTGGAAATAAAAAACACATTACTGTACCCGCGATCCTGGTCGGTCCTGCCCGTGCAACATGACCTCAGAAGGAGGGGTGAAAAACCCCTCATACAGGAACACTGTCACAAATGATAAGGATGGAATTAGGGCCAGGTGACCCTCCTTTGAACCGCCACCGCACCTCAGAGATCACCTACTCCAAGAAGAACAAATCATTGAGAAAAGTATGGACATGGAAGCCAAGTCATCGCATCCAAAGTCATCTCGAAACTGGGTACCAGGTAAATGCATACCACAAGATCCAATAGCTTTGAAATATGTAATGAAATTCACAAGGGTAGGAGAACATACACAGTTTATGAAAGATCATGCTCTGATAGGAATGTTTTAGGGATCTGGCCATTCGAGAAGGATCTCATAAAATGGATCAAGCACTGGTGGAATCTGAAAGGAGACTTTGAATTTCAACTAAGCTCAAAAGGCTTCTTCACAATCATATTCTACAGCTTGGAGGATAAGGAAAGGGTTTTTGAAAATGGTCCATACTTATACAACTTGGCGGGGATGTACTTGCAGTTCTGGACATATCGCTTCTTCCTAGAAAAGGAAGACTTTTCCTGTGCCCCAGTCTGGATATGCATGTATTCCCTCCCCCAAGATTTTTGGCTAGAGAAAATCTTGACGGGCATAGACAACAACCTAGGAAGATATGTCAAATATTCAGAGGCCATGAAGCAGCGAAAATACACTTCCTATGGTCGAATATGAGTTTACATGAGCATCTCAAAATCCCTACCAAGATCTGTTACCATAGAGTATCAGGACGAAGAATGGACACAGACCATAGACTATGAGCACATCCGCTTCAGATGCCGGAAATTCCATGAACATGGGAATCTCTTCATAGACTGCCCCCTCAATGCACCAACATGACCAACACTAGAGGAAGCGCAACAATATGGTTTCACCCAGGTGCAAGGGTGCAAGAGGAACACATAAAAAAATCCATGCAGACAGGAAACAAGAAAATCCCAACCAAAAACTCCTTTGACGCTCTCAACAAGTTACCAGACATAGAGGAGGTGGAAAACCCCCATAAAACTAAGGCACAGTCAAAGGAAATGGTAAGGGAAAGAAAACCCTTGATTTAGTATTAGAATAGATCTCAGGCGAGAATCCCCAAGCTTACACAATACCAGGTACAACCCTAGACCATGATGACGGTGACATCATAATGCAGATAGATGAAAAGGAACTCGCAGACATTGACCTAGATAATATGGAGGACGCTTTCAATCGAAAATAACTACAATCCATTCCGGTGGAACAACTTAGAAAATTCCACAAATTCTTCATTGACTCCACAATAGGAGCCACCTCTCGTCTAGGTGTACACATGGATCCCGATCCAGATCCTAAGCAGAACCAGAAAAAAAGCAAGAGATGGGGGTGTAAGACGACACAACAACTAATCAAATAGGTAGGAAACTTCATGATTAACTCATGGAAAGTACTATTTATTTTTCAATAGGAAAGGTTTAAGCATGTAGTTTATTCCATTTTAGAATTTTACTTAAACCATAAACAATTTTGTTGCAGCAACCAAGATCAAAAGAAGAAACACCATGCACAAGTACAGAAGAAGTATCCCATGAAACCCTTCTAAACAAGGGAAGAAAACCTAACCAATCCTTTTCTATATTATTCAAGAGAAAAACCTCCACCACCAAGAAAACCTAGCACACAAAAGGGTGCTTACAAACCCTAGAAGACTAGCACCCAAGAGAGGTGCACACTTTTCCCAAGAAGATGTACTTACTGAAATTTCCAAACTCACACTTAAGATATGATTCCTCAATGGGGAATTTACCTTTACTTATATTAGACTGGACCTGTCAACATAAGTGTCTATTGGCACAACAGGTCCAACCTCTCTAACTCACAATATAATTAATAATAACCAGATTAATTATCTTTTACATTAATTATATATTACATTAAGGTGGGGCCGACTTATACCCTTTACATTAAAATTAGGGTTACAGGTAAGTCTAACTCTTGAACAATATAGCAAGGGATATCATACACCCACTAATGCTTAGCCACTAGGGGCACATCCATAGGGATGTCCATATCTCTATCTCATTGCGTCTCACATGAGAACCACACTCACTAGTGCTCAACCACTAGGATGATGTTCATCTGTGCTCATCCACAGGCACGTCCAACTCAACAAATCTTCTTTCCCACTGCATTACATAGGAGAGTCATCTGGATTTCATCATCTCAACTCTCTACTCTGAGAAGGCTAATACATCGTTTTCATATTTGTCTCATAACGATGCACCCAGCTCATGGGAATTCACATGTTCACCTTGTGCTTAGCCACAAGTACGTCAAACTCAACATATCTCATTTCTCACCGCGTTACACAGGAGAAACATCTGGATTTATTCTAAATTCTCTGTAAGGAGGAGGCCATCACTACATTCCATCTTTGTCTCAGATAGGAACCACACACCCATCTCAGGGGCTCTCTCTCAGGTCTGTGTCCTGGAGGATGTCTCACATAACTGTAATCATCAACAATCCCTCTCAGCGAGGGGGCCATTCTCCACCAGGCCAAGTCTCTCACGAAAATACTCAAACTTTGTCTTTGCAAGCGGTTTGGTGAAGATATCTGCGATCTTCTCATGGGTAGGAAGATATTGCACATGTACTATCTTACTCTGCACCATGTCTCTAATATAGTGATATTTTATCTTGATGTGTTTCGACCTTTCATGAAACACAGGGTTCTCGGAGAGCTTCACACAGCTCTAGTTATCATAATGAATAATAGTAGGATCCATATCATGATCAAATAAGTCAGTCATAAGTTTGTGAAACCACACTTCTTTGCGTACTGTGACACTAAATGCAATGTATTCTACCTCTGTGGTACTCAATGCCACAGAGCTCTGTTTTCCGCTACACTAGGAAACCATGGAAGACCCTAAAGTGAGGAAACAACCAAAGTTGATTTTCCTGTCCACTGTGCTCCCCGCCCAATCTGCATCGACATATCCCTTTAGGCTTAAGTCTACACCGGAGGCATATCTTAGGCCATAATCAACTGTGCCTCGTAAGTATCTTAATACATGTTTTGTTGCTATCGAATGTGTATGTTTCTGTTGTCTCATAAACTGGCTAAGCACATTCACTACATAGCATATATCATGTCAGGTGTTAACCAGATACATCAGTGATCCAATCAACTATTTGTATAAGTGTGGATCTACCTCTCCTGAATCAGTATCACTCATCTTCTTCAAATCCATCACCATTAGAGTGGGCATGGATTTTCATTCTGTCATACCGAAATTTTTCAATATCTCCACAGTATATTTTCCTTAACTCAGAAAAATCTCATATGTCCTCTGTCATACTTGTAGTCCCAAGAAGTAGTGCATCAAGCCCAAATCCTTCATTTCAATTTTAGCAGTCAACGCTTGTTTTCATTCAGCAATGAGTCTCTCTGAATCGGTGAGGAAAAGGTTGTCCACATATAGGACCGAAATCAAACACTCATTGCCATCAATGTGATAATATAAGTTTGGATCATCAACACATTTGTTGAAGCCCAAAATCATCATAAATCCATCCATTTTCTCGTACCAAGCTCGTGGTGCTTGATTTAGACCATATAGGTCTTTCTTCAACCTTCACACATGAGATCTTCCATTGTGTATAATGAATCCTTCTGGCTGCTCGATATAAACTTCTTCCTCAATTTCACCATTGAGAAAGGTTGTCTTTACATCCATCTGGTGTAGCTTCCAACCCATGGAAGAAACTAGTGCAATGATAGAATGGATAAAGGTGTATTAGGCTACTAGAGCAAACGTCTCGTCATAGTCAACTCCCTCTACTTGTGAGGACCCTCTGGCTACAAATCTTGCTTTGTATTTTTCAATTCTTCCATCAGCTGCATGCTTTATTTTATAAATCCATTTGGAAGTCACTACATACTTTCCCTATGGTCTTGGAACAATACCACATACATCATTTTTCAATATAGATTGATATTCTTCAATCATGGCATCTTGCCATACTTGTTGACCTGAAGCTTCTCCATGACAAGATGGCTCCGAGTCAATGATGTGGGTCATGGATGAAAGATAGCTTGAGAATATATTTGGTATATTTCTCTCTCTGGTTGTTCCTTGAGGGGCTTTATGTCCCTCTACTTCTTGTACAGTTTGTCGGGCCCAAGCAGGCCTTTTATGTCCAACTATAATATCTTTGGGCATGTCACTTGGAGTGGATCGAATGGAAAAACTGGATCAACTGGAGTAGCTGGATCTAATGGAATAATGTCTGTCTCCATCTGAACTGCTAAAGGAGGAGAAGGCATTGTCTCACTATCAATTTCCAATTGATATTCTCTAGATCTTTGGAAGGCTACTTCTTCGTCAAAAGAAGCATCTCTTCTTATTTCAATTTGTCTTTGACCAAGAATGTAGATTCGATATGACTTTGAGGATTCACTGTATCCTACAAATGTGCCCTTTCTCCCTGAAGGTTCTAGCTTGGATATCTTCTCTTTGGGTACATGAAAATATATTGGACACACAAATATTCTGAAGTGTCCAATCTCAGGCTTCACTCCAGTGAAGGCTTCTTCTGGAGTAATGTTCTTCAAGATCTGATGAGGACTTCTGTTTTGAACATACATTGTTTTCATACAAGCTTCAACCCATAGAGTCATAGGTTTACTATGATCATGCATCATTTCTTTGGTTGCCTCGATGATAGTTCTGTTTTTCCTTTCTACAACCCCATTTTGTTGAGGGTTATAAGGAACTGTGAACTCCCTCTTGATCCCTTCTTCAATACAAAAACTACTAAAATATTTGGAGGTGTATTCTCCTCCATTTTCTGATCTTAATACTTTGATTTTTCTTTCGGTCTGGGTCTCAACTTGGTTTTTGAATTCTTGAAATTTTGCAAGGACTCCATCCTTGTTCTTCAGGAAGTAAATCCAAGTTTTCTGGGAGTGATCATCTATGAAGAGTACATAGTATAAGTACCCATTTAGAGATGAAAAAATCATTGGACCACACACATATGAATGTATCAAGTCCAATATTTCTTTGGATCTATTGTCATTGCTTGAAAAGGATCCTTTAACATTTTTACTAAGAGAACAACCTTTGTAAACACCTTTATGTTGAATCTGTATCTCTGGTAAACATGTTACCATTTTCCCTAGAGTTGGAAGGGCTCTATAATGAATGTGAGCAAGTCTTCTATGCCATAGCTCACTCAATCTAATAGTGTCATGTAGCAGGGCTTGGATTGGTTTGATGGTTAATCTGTACAAGTTGTTTTCTTGGAAACCAATTACCTTGGAAGAATTTATATGAGAGTCTTTGTGCCATGCAAGAACTCTTCCTTCTGAGAAAGTAACCTTGTAGCCTTTGTATTCCAAGGCAGAAATGGAGACAAGGTTCCTCTTCATTCTGGGTACATACAGTACTTATTTTAATTGAAGTTGTATATTTGAATCTAGTTGGAAGGTAGAAGTTCCAACCCCTCTCACATTATATCTAAAATCATATCCAAGGAAAACATGTAGATGTGTCTCTTTCTCAACAAAATTTGTTAGGTGAACTATAAGACTGGTCATGTGCCTGGAGGCACCACTGTCAATTAACCAAGTATTATCATTGGTAGGGACCATACCTGAGAGTGTTGAGATGTTGATGTCCTTATCTCCTTGAGTTCTTGTCTTCCTAGAACTGAGTTTGCTTGAACCATCAAGATTGTCTCCCATCATTATTTTTCTCATTTTAATTTTGGATTCTTCACAAACCCTTGTCAACTAGGCTAGAAAACCTAACGGCTAGACCAAGCTAGAAATTTTAGGTTTTGTTGGATTTATGACTACCAAAAATAATCCTTTGAAGTATAGGATAGCACTGGTGAGCTGAATATCTCCTTCAAAGAGTTGCAGAAACCCAATTATGAAATTTTCTGCAGAAATTAGTGAAACCCTAGAAACCCTAAGGCCAAAAAGTCAAAATGCTCAAAATTGCAATTTGAGACTTGTTGGAGGTGCGCTGAAGGAGTTTGTACACACCCATTCTCTTTTTATCCCCAACTTCCAAGTGCCAAGTTTTGAAACCTTCCAGAAAGGTAGGATGTACGAAATTTTTGGAAACCCTAGGAAGGCTGTCTAGTTTTTGCAGGAGAGAGAAGATGGATGAAAGTTGTTTGTGCAATGGGTTCTTCAAGACCTATGCTCTGATACCATGTTTATTTTTCAATAGTAAATGTTTAAGCATGAGTTTCATTCCATTTTAGCATTTTACTTAAACCATAAACAATTTTGTTGCAATAACCAAGATCACAAGAAGAAACACCATGCACAAGTACACAAGAAGTATCCTGGGAAACCCTTCTCAACACGGGAAGAAAACCCATACAATCCTTTGCTATATTCTTCAAGAGAAATACCTCCACCACCAAGAAAATCTAGCACAGAAAAGGGTGCTTACAAACCCTAGAAGACTAGCACCCAAGAGAGGTGTGTAATTTCCCAAGAAGATGTACTTGCTGAAATTTCCAAAATCACACTTAAGATATAATTCCTCAATGGGGAATTTACCTTTACTTATATTAGACTGGACCTGTCAATAGAAGTGTCTATTGGCACAACAAAGCCGATATCTCTAACTCACAATATAATTAATAATGACCAGATTAATTATCTTTTACATTAATTATCTATTACATTAAGTTGGGGCCGACCTGTACCCTTTACATTACAATTAGGGTTACAATTAATTTTTACTCTTGAACAATATAGAAAGGGATCTCATACACCCACTAGTGCTCAACCACTAGGGGCACATCAATAGGGATGTCCATATCTCTATCTCACTGCGTCTCATAGGAGAACCACACTCACTAGTGCTCAGTCACTAAGATCATGTTCACTCGTGCTCATCCACAAGCACGCTCAACTCAACAGATCTTCTTTCCCACCGCATTAAAAAGGAGAGTTATCTGGAGTTTATCATCTCAAATCTCTTTTAAGAGGAGGCTAATACATCATTTTCATCTATGTCTCATAACGATGCACCCAACTCATGGGAATTCACACGTTCACCTTGTGCTCAGCCACAGGCATGTCCAACTCAACAGATCTCCTTTCTCACTGCATTACACATGAGAATCATATAGAGTTCTTCTCAACTCTCTATAAGGAGGAGGCCATCACTACGTTGTGGATTTGTCTCGGATAGGAACCCCAAAGCCATCTCAGGGGCTCTGTCTCAGGTCTGTGTCCTGGAGGATGTCTCACACAATTGTAATCATCAACAAATACAATGCCTCTCAGAAGGAGTTTTTCACCCTCACCGCAATTAATTACGATGAAGATCATCACTTGAAATATTAGAGATCTTAATGGAAGATCCATTCAAATGATTCTTCAAAACTGTGTTAATTCATAAAACCTTGATATATTACTACTTCAGGAAACCAAAAGTGCAGGTAGTATGGTAGAAGAAACATTTTGAATATGTTGGAGGCACTATGCCTTCACCTATACTGACTCTAAAGGGGCAGTAGGGGGATTATCCATCCTCTGGAATCCAACAACTATCATCCTCGAACCCGCCTATTCAACAATGGGAATGCTCACGAATAAATACAGAGTAACAAGGTCTAGCAAAGCAGGTGTCATAATGAATGCCTACGACCCTCAGCTCAACCAAGAAAAATATCACTTCATAGACAACCTTGCCTACATAAACACACTACGAGGAAAAGAACGATGGATCCTGGGAGGATATTTCAATATGATCCTCACCCTAGAGGAAAACAGTGGGGATCTAAAACGCCTAGAACAAGACAGTAACAAGTTTAACCACCTTATAGATATCCTTAATCTAATTGATATAGAGACAAGGAATGGGACCTACACTTGGACCAATAAGCGAGTAGGGACTCAACACATTGCTAGTTGCCTAGATCATTTTCTAATTTTGGAAAACATAATGCTCGAAGGCCCAATCATTGAGGGAGACATCCTACCAAAGGACGACTCAGATCACTGGCCAGTCCATCTTTTGGTAGAGACAGTGGCAATACCAAAGTTTAAACCCTTCCACTTTGAGAAATTCTAGTTAACCCACTTGGACTTCTAGGAACTTTCCTGAACTTGGTGGGCCAATGCATAAATTGAACATGGCATGCAAATGTACAAATTCCAACAACGCCTGAAAAATTTCAAACAACAAGTCCGAGACTAGAACATTTTTTTTGGGGGGACATTTTCCTTGCAAAAAAGGCCCTTCAACAACGTCTGGAGGAGATTCAGCGGGATTCCATGGTCTCAGGCTACTCAGAATTCTTGCTACAGGAGGAAACGACTCTAAAAAAGAAACTTGCAGAAATAAACAAATAGGAGGATATTATTTGGAGGTAGAAATCTCGGGTTCAATGGCTTAATGAGGGAGAAAAAAACACAAAGTTCTTCCACCGCTCCATGATCCACAGACAATACATCAATCGCATCACAAATCTTGAGGACTCATAGGGTAACACTCTTATGGACCATGCAGACATTGAAGATGAGATAGTAAGCTACTACAAAGAACTTCTCTCAGAACCCCCTTTGGATAGAACTCCAACCATCAGAAGAATCACTCAGCATATTCCCACCCTCATCACCACGGAGTAGAATAAATCCCTCATGAGACCGATCACGTAAGAGGAAGTTGATCAGGATATCAAGGAAATGTCATCGGGTAAGGCCCCTAGGATAGATGGCTTCACCACTGATTTCTTTCATTACTGTTGGTCGATGGTTTGAAAAGAGGTTCATGAACTGGTGGAGGAATCCAAAACCTCAAAGCAAGTACTATCATCTCTTAACACCACATTCCTCACTCTGATCCCTAAAGAAGAGTGTGTCACCAATCCAAAGCATTTTGGCTGATTGCTCTATGTAATATCATCTACAAGATCATAACAAAAGTCATATCTCTCAAGCTCAAACCCATCCTCCCTTGTATCATCTCCAAGGAACAGTTAGGTTATGTGGAGGGGAAACACATCATGGACAACGTAATTCTGGTGCATGAAATCATCCACTCTCTTAAGACGACTCATACTCTAGGTATGTTCATAAAACTTGAGCTCTCTAAATATTTTGATAAAATAAGCTGGAAATACATGCACTCCATCCTCTTAGCCTTTGGGTTCAGTGCGGATTGGATAGACTAGATCATGAAACTCACCTCTTCCACCTTTTTCTCCATCTTAGTTAATGGTGTCCCCTCTAGGCCTTTCTCCTCTCCTGAGGCGTCCTCCAAGGAGACCCTCTCTCCCCTTTCCTCTTTGTGAACATGGCGGAAGGGTTTGGGAGGCATTTATCCTCCTCAGTTAAATGGCACCCTACAAGGTTTCTCTATACATAAGCTCCAACCGATAGCTTCCCATAGCCAATTGTTTGATCATACCTTTCTCTTGAACACCGCTACTGCCATGGAAGCTGCCAAAATCCACACCATACTCTTAGAATTTAGTGAGGCCTCTGGAAACACCTTTAATCTGGAGAAATCACAACTCTTCTTCTTCAACATGCCAACAACAGTTCAATGACACATCTCCTAACTCCTTGACATCCCTTGGTGCTCCCTTCCATCAAAATACCTT
>JASDQU010101113.1:77437-88155 GCA_032191745.1 Picea mariana
CCAATTGCCTCAGCTCCTAGAACTTCAAAACACTTAATATCCCTACGAGGCTTGTCCTCCTGAAATCAGTGCTTCAAGCCATGCCGACCTACATGTTTTCGGCTTTGGAAGCCCCACAAATAGTCATAAAAAGCATAGGGAATATTCATAGGAAATTCCCATGGCATGGGCACAAACAGGGAAAAACTTGGGCCTTGGTCAGTTGGGATAAGTTATGCAAACCCATAGCCCTAGGGGGCTTGGGGCTTCGTGATCCCGAGAAACTTAACAATGTTATGGGAGCGAAAATATGGTGGCAGTGGCTCAAATATCCTCATGAACTTTGGGCATGATTGTAGAGGAACAAATACACTCCCTATCTACAAACAAAGGAACTCATAAGGCTCAACGATCAGATCCAAGGCTCTAATATTTGGAATGCATCTTAGCGCAATCTCCCACTCATCCAAAAACACGCTTTCTGGGAAGTTAGAAATGGACAAAGTGCTCAATTCTAGACAGATTCCTGAAAACAACTCCCTCCCTTGCAATCTTTGGAAAGACTATCCCCCTACCAGTCCTACCTTCCAGAGTTAAGAGGCCTCAAAGTAGTTGACCTCTGGATCAATACCCAACACCACACCCCTTGGCTTAGTTGGAAAGTGCTTCCTCAATATCTCCATCTACTGAACAATTTCGAGATGCAACCTTGGCTAGAAATAGTGGGTAATAGGAAAATCCGTATCATAACAAACAAGGACATTCTTCGCTGGGGATATTCCACAACATGTACTTCGACAATCAAGGAGGCCTATTAGATTCAAGATAATTTTCACAATCAAGAAAAAGATCACATTTGGCACATAATCTGGAAGACCAGGTTCTAGCCAAAGGTATCCACCTTTCTCTAGCTCCTGGTATAGAATAGACTCCTCACCTAGGATAACCTAAGGAAAAGGGGCTTCATTGGGCCCTCCATTTGCCATTTATGCAACCAATAAGAAGAAACCATGGAACATATCTTCAATCAATGTCATGTCGGTAATCATATCTGGGACCAAGCCACAACAATCATGAGGCAAACGAAGTGTGAGAAAACTAGTATTCCAAGCACTATAAGAAACTGGGGATCTGGGAACTACAAAAGCCCAATTCTAAATAGAATATGGCAACTTATGCAAGGTCTTATTATTTGGAAGATTTGGAAACAGAGAAACCGATGCATCTTCCACTCTCAAACCTCTCGCCTCTCTGATATCTGGGATAGGAATACAACAAGCATTTGGGAAAAATTCAAATTCATACTTGGACTCAAGAGGACATCCCCGATGCCCCTCCAAAATCCAACAATTTCATTGCCTAGAAGAGAATCACCCAGAAGACACCTCTCTTTCTCTCCAATCCCCTTGCCCCTCCAACACGATGCTCTACCTTTTGGAGGTGTCCCCACCTCTAGGTTTTGTAAGATAAATTTTGATGGAGAATCCAAGGGTAATCTTGGACCAACAGGCTTAAGAGCGGTTATCAGAGACAACATAGGGAAAATCAAGTGCCTTAAAGCTAGCTTTCTGGGGCATGATACGAACAACTTAGCTGAGCTCTAGGGCCTCATAAAAGGCCTCCAACTATCTCTAAGTCTTAATTTGCAGCCCCTAATAGTAGAAGGAGATTCAAAAATCATCATCTCCCTAGCCACAAAAGTTATCCAAGGATCGAACCTGGAAAAAAATCACACCTAGCTGACGCCTCACAGGTCCCCTCTCTCTTCTACAAGCCTCACTACTTCCTCCCATCACTATCATCCCCTCACACATTAAATGAGAGGCCAATAAAGTAGTTGATCGACTAGCCAATGAGGGTGTCAATACCCAGGTGGAGCTCCTCATCATTAACACCCTGGACCATCAAGATTCACAACTTCTACAACAATGCCAAGAATTGGCTCTACAGGATGGGGTGAATACGAGGGTAGTTAAATCCCCTCCCCACCACCCTCCTCCCATGTCCAGTTATGATGGTTAGTTTTCATGAGCGCTAAGGTTTAGTGCACTGGGCCTTAATGGAGACTCAGGCTCAACTCCTTGACATCAGTATGAAACCAATCATTGCCATTAGTCCTGCATTAATGGCTACCAGAGCCATCAAATTCTCTGTCCTCTTGGTCTTTTCATCCTGTGGGGAGTTCTATATCATGCATTTCGGCACTATTAACAATATCATTTTGCTTGTTCTTATATCATTATCGTTGGTGATTCCATCCGCTCTGTGCTCTACTCAGCCATGCCTCGCAAGAGAGGTAAGCCCCGACAAGGGCCATCCTATTACAACTGGTTTGGTGGACAAAAATTCCCGGGACCAACCTCTCTAGCTCTCATACCAGATGGCTTGGACCACCCGGGTTCTTCTGGTCATAATTGGTTTCAAAAGGCTCTACCAAAGCCTCGTCCTTCCAGTACATAGGGTCTCCATGGTGGGTGCCCGGTGGAAGAAGAAATTCCTCCCAACTGGGAAGAAATTTTTCCTTTCCTGTCATCAACCGCCTTGGAGCATCGACTTGCCACCTGCACCACCACCCCTTTCCAGGAGCCATTCGAGATAGGATGCATTGTGAAGAAGTATCACCTTCGGAGGAACACTCGGGACAAAATTCGATTGTCACCATGGAAGAGGACCCTACCACATATTTCATCACTGCTACCATGGATGAATACCCTGATGATGAACATGCTCATGATGATGAAGCTGATGAACAGGCTCACCCAGCTCCCAGCTCTTGCAGACTTACGAAAGACCACCCGGTCTTGATCTTCGAGTTGTGCAAGGAACTAATAGAGAAGCAACATCACTAGAGAATATTCAACAAGCATTTGGACATCCTGTATGACTCTCTATCAAGAAATCCTGAGAAGAGTCGATGGTCGACTTGCTGCCAGCCTTTCGTCTTCTGACTTCGCCAAGATGAATGCCCGGGTTCGCCTCATGTCTAGTAATTTCATAGGTTTTTTATCTGGTTTAATTGTTAAGTTATTTCATTTTTTTCACACCACAACCTCTGGTTCTGGTTCAATAGGTGGTTGGGGCACTCATTCCACCGCCTATTCTGGTTTCCATGCTTGTGGCAGAATAGGTGGAAAGTCCCCATGTTTTTATGTCGACAATTGTCGCTTTTTCTTAAAGTTTTAGAACAATTAACAATCGTCTTGTCCACGCATTCTCGTTTCCACTGCGGTGGTAAAACAATTGGTGTGCTATAATGTACACACAGACACGTGTGTTTTTTCTAAGGCAAGGTAATACAATATTTTTATTTACAAAAAACAAATATGTCATGATATATACCTGTATCGGTTGTTATTCTTCTAACTAGACTCAACACACTTATTCTACTTAGAATGCATAGATATGGAATAAATTGGAGGCATTCATTACACTTCTTTTATTTTTAATGTTTGCTTGTTATTTTGACTACCTGCCATATGCAAAGCCTAAATCACATAAGAGGAAAGATTAATCCTATACAAGCCTATTATTGGCACATAAGAGTAAAGCACTCCACCTTGCCTAACGAACGTTTCAAAGTATTGAAAATATTATGGATGTATCTCAAACATTTTCTTTTATCCTCATCAAATAAACAATAGATGGAGAGTTAGACTAGGAAGCTGAACACATCATTCAATGGTGTTTTGGTATCATACACACAATAAAGAGAAATCCCCTTGTGAAGCAAGGACCATTGTCAATGGGTCACCTTGACACATGGAATTTTCACACATGGTCAGAGATTTTTCTTGGGAGGAACACCCTTCGAGTTGTTTGGAGGCTTTCATGGCATAACTTAAGGGCACATACATCAAAGAAGAGGAGCACTCCAGCTAGGGAATTATCCCAGGCTTCTTATATAGAAAAGAAGGAAAGGTCAAAGGTAAAATCACCTTGTTTGAAAAATGCCCCAGGTAAGGTGAGGACACATGGAACCTAAAATAACAACAAGGTGCATTTACGAAAATATAAAAAGATTTTATGGAATGATAAATGTTTTTTATCTAAATAAAGAGATTAAATAACTTTTGTTTTCAACCTATGAAGAATTGCTACACAATTACTTATAAACATCATTAAGAACTCAAAAAGATGGTCCAAACTAGTGCTCAGGTGGCAAGTAAAAGTAAATAGTATACAATGTCTAAGTTTGAAGGTAATCAACAATACAATGCATGTGATTGAGAAATAGAAGAATTTCCATTTATGTGTTTTGTAGCTTATTTTTAGCTTACAATGGGTGATTTTGGAAGTAGATTTTGGCTTAGTTTTGGTCTATTCAAATATGAAAAATATGAAACCTTAAAGCAATGAGAGTTTGGGCTATAACTGACATATCAAATATCATTCAAACCTGAGCTTATATTCTTGACGATAAAATTTTCGATCCCATCAAGGATTTCCTTCAAGATGACACTCTCAGAAGTGATATATTTGATTGCACTCTTCCAGGACTTCTCACTAAATCTTGGCTATTAAAGAAACTAGGGATGAGCCTAAAGTTCACCATGCTAAAAGAGGATGTTGTAGGATAGATGAAAAGGAAGTTTTAGTTCATAAATCTTGATTATGTTGGATCCATCATGGAAATGTTTTTTGACATTCCTTCGAAAGTGAATACTATTGTAGAAATTTAGGGTGGGAGAAATTCAAGGCACCAACAGGTTTGACTGAGAGTTGGGCGACGCTTACGTATATATGTATTATGTATCTATGTATTAGACTTGTAGAAGAGATAATTAGATGCCTTATGGAGGCCTCATACTATTGTTATCAAAATTATCTGCCTAAGGGAGAAGAGACCTTTCATGTGTTAGTCTAAGCCCACCTCAAGAGACATCTATGGAATCATTTCATCCCTGCTCCGAGTATTGTTAATGGAAACTATCAATAAGAGACGTGGCATCAAGAAGGACATTAATTTAAAAACTAATGCCATACATAAAGAGGATGCAAGTTTGGACATGTTTCAGACACTCATGGCAACAAGGAGGGCACAATCAGATCAACAATACAAAGGTACCATTAAATGATTTTCATGGAATATCTAAAGACCAAAATCACAAAGGATATGGAGAAATCTACCAAAATCACAAAGGATATGGAGAATCTTAAAGAGTGTTCCACCTATATTGGGTTTTATTACAATATGTGGAAAGAAGAGGTTACTAGAGGGGCATTGTGTTCCTTAAGGAGAAGAAGACATGTGGCAACAAATACTTAGTCAAAGCCATATTATGTGTATGCATTGGTGTTCTTCTAAGTAGACTCAACACACTTATTTTTCTTGGAATGGAGAGATATAGGATCATTAAATTGGAGGCATTTATTGCAATTTTTGTGTTTTTAATGTTTGGTTGGAGGCATTTATTGCACTTTTGTATTTTTAATGTTTGGTTGTTAATTTGAAGAAGTGGCATATGCAAAGCCTAAATTCAAAGAGGTTGGGAAATGACTATTTGTCTCCAATAAGTGCTCTCTTGGATAAGATGAAGAATGGCCTTCTTAGGAAGACCATGAATCTTTTTACAAAGGATAAGATGACATTCGTCTAGAAGAATCAAGTGATGAGATTGTTCTTGTTGATTGTAGTACCCATATGCCTAAAGTTCAACAACTAATCAAGGATTTGTTTGATGAAAATCCTTGATGGAAAAGAGGCAAACAAGGTTGTAAACCCAGATAAAGTTGCCTCAATTGGTACAACTATTCAAGGGAGAATTCTTAGTGTAGAAGAAACTAAAGATCTGTCTTATGTAACCCTGGGTATAGAGAGTGTTAATGGAGTGACGAAAAAACTAATTCCAAGGAAGGATGTTAATTCTACAAAGAAGTCTCAAATTTTACAACTTAGAAGGACCAAAAAGACATTGTGTCAATCGAGTTCATTGAAGGTGAATGAATTCTACGAAAATATTATAGAAAACTTGGGAAATTTGAGATATTTGGAGTTCTTCCACTTTAAAGCTATTAAATCAACAATGAAATTAAAAAAAAACCCAGTAGAATCAAACTTATTTGCATCCTTAGTCAATAAAAAATCATTTGGATAGAAATTAAAGATGTAAGAATCATGTAAGAGATCATAAAACAAGTAAAGGGGATACTTGATTCATCCAGACAACCATAGAGTTTTTAACAACACATAAGGTGTACAATGCTCTTGCAATAGAAAAATGTAATTATTTCATAAGGAACAAAAAATCTATAATCATGTAACTAATACACTATTTATTCAACCATATTTAACATTGCATCAATAGTATTAAAAATAGAAGATTCCAAAGTACATATTCCCTCGAGCTTCCCTTGGTATCAAGAACAATTTATTTTATGTTGAACAAGGCCAACCACATGAAGGTGGAAGCTAATCTGGCCCCTTCCCCCCACCTCACATCACTCTAAATTCCCCATACCCAATCTATCCACGGGGAAATAATTGAGATTAACATAATATAATAAAACACATAACATTGCATAAGACATATTACAACAAAAATCATAGTAACAGATATTTATATTAATAAAACTAATCATTACAATATCACAGGTCTCAGGGAAATTATTGTTTTGTATATACTATATCCTACTATATCTAATCACTTTGTATAATTTTTCTTATTTTTAAAATAATTCATAAGAGATTTGGTCATGAGTTCATCCTAATCTTTGTTTGGTGGATGTTGCTATTTTATTGATTCACGCAATCTACTAGAATGCAATACACATGTTTTGTCACATACATGTTGATTAGAATCGACATTGATTATAAAATATAGGGAAAATATATATAGTTAGTGGATTATTAGTGTTGAAATGTTTGTTTAATAGTTCAACATAACTATTATAACAATGTTCATTACTTGGTTGATCAGTAGAGACCGTGGCTTGGGAAATCTCTTCCTCTAGTCTCTCAACATCCTTATTTATAGGCCCTACCCCTGAAACAAAACAAAGTTATAAGTATACCAGATCCAAACTAAATCATCGATACTATCATAGATCCAATAATTGTACACATAATACTGTCACATGGATGTTCTCCACTATTAGCCTCACTATTGTCCATGTTATCCTACATTAAAAACATGAAGACATTAATTGATAGGAAAATAATAAATTGTGAATGAGATTACAATTAATGGACATTTGAAATCAAGGATAAATATTTACCTCAACATTCACCTCGGGAGTTTGTGATTACCATGTTTAATAAATAGGGTATATCCACACAAGTTAAACACCTTAGGGAAACCACTCACAAAGATAGATCAAATATTAGTACATCAGTGTATTACGTGGCTAAAAATATCAAAGAGGGAATTAGGCCACGGCCATAGCCAACATAACCACTCAACACAATGTATTAAAGCAAAAGGAAAATATTTTATATATGATTTCCTCATGATCAATCATCAACAAATGAACCCCATGCTCTTTAAATAGAGATCATGGATCAATCAGGTGTTAAGTCATGTATGAACAATCATTAGTATCAAGGAGAGAATGAATCGTTAGATCACTTTATGTCTAGAACACAATTGTTCCTATAGAATTAAATAATTACAAAGGCACACTAAAGAAACACATTTTACCTAAAGACACATTAGACCAAGTTAACTCAATTAAATCCTAAGTGTTTAAATATCATAACACCCCCCTCAAGAACAATTTGGGATAGGATTGAAAGAGTTACAAAGGTGACACAATAGGATAAGGAACGGAGCATTAGAGCATATCTCCCCCTTAATGAAAACTAACAAAACTCATAACAAAGATTGAAGTTTGGAAAATGTCACTTCTATAAGAGATCTTGTGAAAATTTCAGCAACTTGGTCATCTATACGACAATAGTTCACTTCAAGAATGTGATCTTGAAGAAGCTATCTAATGAAGGGCATGTGTATCTCAATATGTTTGTTGTGTTGATGTTAAACTGGATATTTGGCAAGCTAAATGGCACCTTCATTATTCCACTAGATTGTGGTTGAATGTTGTTGTTGGAATCCAAACTATGAAATGATTTGTTGAAGCGATAAGGCTTCTTGACTTACACTAATTGTTGCTTGATATGTTGTTTCTATTGAAGAAAGATAGTGTTTCTTCTTAAAATACCAAGTAACAAATCTAAAACCGAGATTAAAAAAATAACCTACAGTAGACTTTAGATCATCAAGGTCACTAGTTCAATCAAAATTAGTGAAACCAACCAACAAAGGAGTCATCCCTGGACAATAATGTATCCCAAAATGAAGTGTACCCTGGATATACTAAAGTATCATTTGTGTTTCTTTCCATTGAATCTCATGGGGTGTTTACATATACGAGGAAATAAGACCAAGAGAAAAGGAAATATCAAGATGGGTATGAGTCAAATACAAAAGGATACAAACTAACGGATGATACAAAGTGGCATCTACTTAATGTGTAGTACCATGTGGAAACAAGTTTGACACCAAAATGTAAGGGAGTTTGGGTCGGTTTATATGGAACAATATGTTGCATCTGAATGCATTGTGTATTGTAGTAAGTTGTAAAACTTTTGTTAACATACCTCCATTCTCTACTCTGAAAATCTAAATTTGATGTCTATATTTATTTTCTACAAGGGCATTGTAGGCCGAAAAAAATGTCAAAAACTTCACTTTTAAGTTTTAAGAACTAAATCCAAGTGCGTATGGAGAAGTCATGAATGAAATTTAAGAAGTATTGAAGCTAGAAAAAGAAGAAGAAGGAAGTATAACACACTCACTATGAACAAGATGCAAGGGAGTCAAGGCATGCCAAGAAGCATTTTTGTCAAAATTGTTTCAATGGTGTTTGTCAAAAAAATAGCCAGAAAAAACACATTCTATGCAAGAAAAGAGAGGAAAGTCCTTCACCATGTTCTGATTACATACTTGATGTAATAAGTGATAGTTTAGATGACCAAATTTCTCATGCCAAATTTTGTTCATGTCATCACCATGAGCAATAAAAACCAATGGAAGAGATGATGACCCAAAGTTGTCAAATTCTACAACCTAGTACTATCATCAACAATTTCAATTGTTAGGATGTGCTTAGGATATTTTAAATCCTTGATTACAACTTGGTGAGTTTAAAATTCTATTGTTTTACCTTCACTTGAATGAATTATTCGATATACTGATAGAAGGTTGCAAGAAAGACTTGGAATACATAATATATCATTAAAATGACCATCGTCTATTTGAATTATTCAATTCCCTACAACACTAAGAGATCTATCATCACCAACAAATATGTGTTTGGTTTTACATTCATTAAAAGAAAAAAAGATGGATTTATCCTTATCCATATGATGAGATGATTCAAAATCAATAAGCCATCCATTACAAGAAGAAGTACTAAGATGTTGCATTGAAGGAAAAAACATAAGAAAAAAGTGCATGTCCATGAGATAAAGAGTTAGAAGAAGAAGAATCCATATCGATGTTGTGTTTCTTCATTGTTGCTTCTAGTGCTTCCATACTCATGAAACATTTAGACTCTTGATGACCATCTCACCCACAAAAATTGCAATGTCTCTCAATATTCTTACCTTTTGATTTAGTCCCTTTATCACCATTAGGAGTAGAAGATGGTTGAGTTGCTATTTTTGTTGTTGCAAGAACGTTGCTTCTTTGAATGCTTGGTACCTTGTCTCTATTGTGCAACTAAGGATTTGTTAGATGTACCTATAGTTCCAATCACTCCAAGATTCAAAATTTTATCTTACTGTTTAATAAAAAAATCATAAAAAAAAAAGAGAGCATTTTATAAGTACCCTCTTGACTACTAAGTGCTTCTTTGGTGGAGTGAAAACTACATACAAAAACAATATCGGCACTACCAAGTTCAGCAAGAATAGCATACATAAGTAAGGCATCATTCTTTCTTATCTTACATTCTTAAAGTAAAATTCTAAGTGATTTAAAATTAGATAGATAATCTCCAATGCAAAAGAAATCACTTGATTTTAAAGCAATCAATTGGTTTCCAAGCTGGTGGGCTCAAATCACATTATGTTTACCAAACATGATTTCTAGTTGTTGTCAAGCCAAATCTGGTTTCTCAATTCCTTGAAGGTCAAATTGTAGATCACTAGAGATGGAAATTTTGATTAATCTACATGCTTCTTCATTTTTACTATCCCATTTAGCTTTCGTTGATGTTGGAACATGGGAAATTTCTATTTGCAAGGTAACCTAGTAAAGTCCACTACTTCGTAGTAAATCCTCCATACAGTTTTCAATGAGAAGTAATTTTATCTGTTAATCAAGAGTTCACTTGGACTAAAAATATTACAGTATATAGGTAAGATGGCTTCTAAAGTAGAAATTTATTCTTTAGATGGAAAGCTCTAAAAAAAAAATAGTTTAAAGAGAAATGAAAACAAATTTCAGATGTCAAAGTGTTGGATTACTGAGAGGGGGGGGGTGAATCAGTAATAGAGCAATTTAGTCCTTTTTCACCATAAAATGAAAGTGTTATATCAATGTAGCATTATCATCCAATAGTTGTAGAGTAAATCAACAATGAACAAATGAGAAATCACACACATACACAATACACCAGTGTTTTACGTGGAAACCCAAAGAGGGAGAAAACCACAGAATGATTTTTCTTATATCTATTTAAGAATTACATTCATTGGAAGCCCCAACTTCCTTTGTTTTCTAGCTGCAACTAGAAGG
>JASDQU010101113.1:103333-115979 GCA_032191745.1 Picea mariana
CTTGTGATTTAATACAGAACTTCAGTTTATTTGAGCAAGTGAGATTAGTATAAGTTTCTTTACTACAACACTAAGTTGCTTTTGGAATTGAGCATATATAGTGCGTGGTTATCTTTGAAATAAAAGACTTCCCTGGGTTGATAATTTATGTTTCACTTGGTTGTTTGAAATCAATCAAGCAATTATAGTGACCAACACAAATAATGACCATAAAATAAATTTGCATACCTGGGAGTGATTGATCTTCTTTGTGGCATAGTCCTTCTGAATTTTTTCCTTGACTGATCATGATCATGATTGAAGCTTCTTTATGGCTTGAACATGGATGGTCTTCTTGAAGATGTATCTTCAATAGTTTTCTTAGATTNTGGTTGACCATGATTCCTTCCTTTGAGTACTTCTACATAACTCTTTCTATTTTCTTCATTCTTCTTTTCTAGCAACCTAGAGTGCTTCTCTTCATTCTCTATAACTGATGTGGATGTTTCTGTCTCTTCAACGTTCTTGTTGATATTGACAATTTTACTTCTCAATGTGACAATTTCTTCTTAAAGCTTCTCAACCTATTCTTCTTTCTTCATTATCTGAGACGTCATAAATCTTTTGTTCTTTTCACTTCTTCAAGTTGAATTTTGAATGTGATTATTTCTTCTTCAAGTATTTTCTCTTCTTGACCAAACTCTGCCTCAAGATGGTTTAAATCATTAGTTATTTCCTTAAGATGATATGTCAATATATTCTATCTCATTTCTGCTTCTTCCTTCTATGCTTCTATGTTGGCTTCCAAATATTGCTTTTGATATTCAATATTTTCTTCGATCTTTCAGGCTTCTTCTAGTTGAGTTCTTAAGTTCTTAATGACATGTTGGGCTTCTTAAAAAATGTGAACACTTTCCTTTTTCTTCATCAATTCTTTCTTGAGCGACTTGTTTTCTTCTCTTAGTTCATCTAAAGCACTAATCAATTATGCTTCATAATTGTCTTCCTTTTCAATTAGTTTTTCCATCTCATTTCCTTCATGGCATTCTATTTCAAGCTGTCCGCGTTTTTCAAAATTAAAGAAAAACAACATACCTCTGGTGATTATGTACTCTTTATCTGCTAAATCTGTTTGACATGGTGAACATAATTCTTCTTGATCTTTATCTGCATCTTCTTTGTCATTTTCTGAATCTACGATGGGTGAAGAATATGTGTCATGTAACTTATCCCAAATTTCTTTGGCTTGTGAAAATTTACCAACCTTTTCTCTTACCAGATTAGGTAGTCTTTCCCAGATGAAATCCATTGCTATTTTGTTATTATTCTTCAATTCCTTCTTCGTTGTAGTATTTTCCCTTTTTGAACTTTCATATCTTGTAACAACTAATAGTCAAATATAATGTCCCCGTGCTTGTAAAAAGACTTTCGTCCTTCTGCTCCACATCTCATACTTTAAACCATTCTGACCATTAAACATTGGTACTCTATTCTCAGAATAATCCATGATCTCCTTCCAGTGGTTAAATTGTTTCATGAGTGAACCTTCTCTGATACCAATTGTTCGATTACTTAGAGGGGGGGTGAATCAGTAATAGATCAATGCAATGATTTTTCACCATAAAATGCAAGTGTTATATTAATGTAGCATTATCATCCAATAGTTGTAGAGTAAATAAGCAATGAACAACCACACACATACACAGTACACCAGTGTTTTATGTGGAAACCCAAAGCGGGAGAAAACCACAAAATGTTTTTTTTATATATGTCTTTAAGAATTACATTCATTGGAAGCACCAACTTCCTTTGTTTTCCATCTGCAACTGAAAGGAGGCTCTAACCCCCTACTTTCTTAGGCTACAACCTGAAGGAAGCTCCAACTCTCTAATTCTTTGTCTACAATAAGAAGGAGGCTACAATCCCCTAGTTTCTCAGGCTACAACCAGAGGGAAGCTCCAACTCCCCAATTATCTGGATACAACTAGAAGGAGGGTACAACCCCCTATGTTCTCCGAATACAACCGGAAGGTGACTACAACCACCTATCCTTACCCCATCCAACCACCCTGACATAGAAGTGGAATGATGGAACCACTGTCACACTATCACTATGAGATATACTGTTGTAAACTTGTATCAATCAACCTGTAACAACATGTACCAATAACATGTGCCAACATGTACCATACATCAAACTGTACTTCAACCTGTACCATAAACAGATGCATCAACCATGCACCAAACCTGTACAGATAACATGTCAAATTTGTCCAAACAACCTGTAATCAACCTGTACCATAAACAAGTACATCAACCATGCACCAACATGTACCTCAACCTGTACCATCAACGAGTGCATCAACCATACACCAAATATGTACCAATATGATTTAATCACATATACCTCAAATGTAGAAACTGAATATGTCACTGAGAAACCTCTCACTGTATACTCATGAAACAATCTGATCTGATCACATATACCTAAAACACTATACCACATGTGTGCACCTCAAACCATGTGCTAGAACCTCACTTTTATACAACCTCTATCTGTACCAATAACTTCAACAACATACCTCAACCAAAATCCCTCAAACATGAACCAATACTATACTTCAGTAGATATTCCTCATATCAACTCTACAACAAGCCATAAAATCCCAAGAGGGCATCCAACATATTTACAAGGTAAACCCTCAACTTGATTCATAAATTCAACACTACACATATGAGAACCATACCTTTTTTTTTCTTGTACTGTTCTGTTTCCACGGTTTTGCTGCCACGAATCCACTACCGCGATTTTCTGTCGCACTTTTTTTTCCACGGTTTTTCTGTTGCACTTTTCCTGCCGCGATTTTCCTGCCACACTTTTCCTGCCACAATTTTCCTGCTGCACTTTTCCTGCTGCGATTTTCTTTCCGCACTTTTTCTGTCGCAGTTTTCCTGCCACGATTTTCATGTGACACTTTTCTTGCTGCACTTTTTCTGCCACACTTTTCTCTATCAATAATACATGCCCAAATAACCTTTCAAAAAATAGATATTCAATGATATTCAATAGGTGATTAAATGAGAGACCTTTACCTCTTATTTATACTTTCATGTAGCTTCCTCAAGGGGTTACCTTCTAACCATCGTAACCCACTTTCCTTATTTTAGGCCTAACCCACTTCTAACCACTTCTCCACTTAGTAATTTCTCCATTAATTTTATTATTTAAATAATTTCTTCTGTATCCACTTTGACTTATAGTACACTCATCACTTCACTTTATTATTTACCTTCTAACCATCTTAAACCACTTTCCTTATTTTAGGGCTAACTCACTTCTAACCACTTGTCCACTTAGTAATTTCTCCATTAAATTTATTATTCAAATGATTTATTTTGTATCCATTTTGAATTATACAACACTCATCACTTCACTTTATTATTTAAATAATTTCTTCTTTGCAACCACTTTGACTACTTTGACCTTTTGGGGCTTCTAGATGACTCATTAGGGTTCTTCAACTTTACATGGCCATAACTCTCTAACCGTGAGGATTTATGTGACGTTCCACATACCATTGGAAATGGCATGACATGTACTATTCATATAGAATAGTATTACCTTCAAATATACTAAAACTCATACCATTAACTTGGGTCCATTACCCAAACCTTTGTGCTACCAGAATTCGCTACCGCAATTTCTTCAAGGGTTGACATCAATGACAACCAACGCAAATAATTAACAACTCTTGTTGGGTTAGGTGACTAGGATGGAGTTCAACTTCATTGAAAATGGATATAGAATCATCTCCAATATCATGACTTTCCTTCATCTCTTCAACTTCATTGTTCTGAAAAGGGGGTAAAATCTTTTGATCTTCATCATTCCTTCTTTCCCTCTGCATGATTTGAGGGGAATTATTAGGTATTATGAACTAATTAAGGTTCTTGTTTGCAACTTCCTGATAAGGTCTATTTGGTTCCTTGGCTTCCCATTTTAACTTATCTATCTATGAAGTTATATCCTTCAATGTTCTGGTCATCTCATCAAGTTTTGGATCAGATTTTGTAGGGTTAGAAGAAGAAGAAGGAACCTCTTCTCTCTGTTTCTTTTTTTCCTTATCATATTTGGTCTTTAATTTTTCTTATGCTAGACTATTAGACTCGACCTCAAGGGTTTCCTCTTGCATAGATATCAAAGTGGTGGACCTTCTCTTCCTTAATAGGAGAGAAAATTTAGAATCAAATGCATTTGAAAATGTGATATTGGTTGAGGTTTCAGTTGGATTAATCTCATCAGGTATTTTGTTGTACATCTTAATAAACCTCTTAGTGAAATATGAAATAGACTCACCATTCTTCCTTCTCAAATCCCCAAACTTAGTGATGTGGTACAGGTAATATTTCATATCCCCCCATTGTTTTATAAAGGTTTCATCCAATGCCTCAATACCTATACTAAAGTCTGGGAGAAGACCATAAAACCACTTCCTTACCTCTCCATCCAAGCTCTACATAAACAATCTCATCCAAACGTCTACATGTTCAATGTTAAAATTTTTTGCAAAGCTGTAAAAATCTACGAGATGTTCTTTAGCAATGACATCCCATTCATCATTGTACCTAGGAAGATATTTCATGTAGTCTCTTGTTGGAAATGCATTTAGGTTTTTAGGAAGTACTAAAGGTGCATACCTGTCCGTAATGATGGACTCCATCCTGTTTACAACCATCTTTGGGACAACTGGGATTTGAGGCTTAGGAGGAGATACTGGGGTGGTTGCTTCAGGATATGATAAAGTAGAAGTTGAAGCTTGAGATATCTGAGGGGTTATTACAAGGGGATTTTCAAAAATTATAATCTCAGGATGTTGATTGTTGAGGACAAGGGAATCCTTTTCAGATGTTTTCCTCCCTTTGTATGTGTTGGCCCTTGACCAAGTTTTGAGGAAACATTGGTTGCGTTTGACCGCTTTTTGGACTTCGACAGGCTGGTCGAAGATGGAGCACCTAGGCAGAGCGAAGATCGCGGGATCTCGCTTGTTTTGTGGGCTTGTGGACCCAACAAAGGGTTGTTAGGGTTTATGTAATGGGCATGGGATGTCGGCCCATGGGTTTACCCATGTTTTAGGTCTTTGTGTAAATGGATAAATAGGTAGCTAAGCGATGTAAGAAGTACTAGAATCAGCTTAGTGCACAACTACTAGTGGCTAAGCGCATAGTAGGTTAATATTGGCTTAGTGAGAGAAGTTGTAAGTGTATTGTGCAAACAGACTGTGTAAGGATTTGTGCTATCAAGGAGTTGGCTCTATGTCTTGACTTGATTTTGACGAAGGTGGATCTAGTGCGTTGTGCGCAGATCACCTATCCATTGTGGAGTTGGGCTCTGTGGCTTTGTGCATGGGAGAAGATGAATGCAAAGAGATCGAAGACTAATAAATAAGAAGAAGAAGTTGGTGGACGTAGCCCCACACTGGGGTGAACCACGTATATCCTGTGTCTCGATATTCTTTGTGCGATGTTACTTATGTGATTATTTGCTTAGTGTTGTTGATATTATGTATAACAAATGCATCTGATGTTGTAGCTTAGTGMTTAATGATGTGAATGAATGCTAGATCTAAGCTAATTTCATGTTCTAAAGTGATTGGAAGTGTTAGATCTTGGTTATTACTGCATTGCTCTGTAATTAGGGCTAAATATGCGATGTAAATGAGGATCATAATCTAATGCATGTTGTTGGTTAAGTKCTYTGTTAAGTATTGTAATCACAAATATGTGTCCCAGCTTGGTTGTAGACACTTGAGTCCTACAACCCCCCCTACCTCTTCCTCGGGTGAGACTTCATCTTCTTCGCAGGTGTTGACGAAAGGGTCGGTGGTTAGGGTTTTGTTGGTGTGTTGTTGAAGCATTGAACCCTGGGTCTGCCCCTATGCCAACAAATGGTTATGTTGTCGAGACCTGAAACTGTGATTGCCGGGAACTAAAGAAAAGAAAGCTCTGAGCATAGATCTGTTGTTGTAGTGCAAATTATTCTACTTGACTTGTGAAGCTCAGTCCTAAGAAAATAAACTGGATCCGAAAGAATGAGGTAAGATCTTAAAGCTTTATGCTCTGCTAAAGTTAAGATAAGTGGAAATTTTTGCTTCGAAAGTATGAACCTAGGTATGTTTAATAGATCTTGTCTTAGTCTGAAAACTAGGGCACAGTTAGAAGAAAGAGTTGATCTGAATAAATTTGATTGAAATAGAGAAAGATATTTTATTCCTATGCATAGAAAGAATTTTTGGACTAATAAGTGGATGCAGGAACCTAGAAAGAATTTTTGCAGAATGCAAGTCCATCACTATGATCCTAGTGCACAATACATGAAAGGTTGGGGATCATTTAAAAGAAAGAGAGGATTGGCACTGTGTTATAATTGCAGAATACCGACACATCTTGCTAAAGAATTCCATGGTATAGGCCCTCTTTGTCTTTGTTGTAAATATATTGGTCATAAGGCTGAGGATTGCCCAAGGATGATTGCTAAAGTTGAAAAGATGAACATGAGACAAGAAGACTATAAAGAAGGTCAAGAAACTAAGGATATGTTAAAGAATCATACAAAAAAAGAGTCAGAGACCATGTTAATACAGTTAAAAGAAGAAATGGATGATCACATAGACATCAGTTTACCAGAGATCCTGAAAGAAAAACAACGCATAGTTACAAGAATAGAAGACTTCGACATAGACTATGTATTGGATGAAGAAACACATGTGAATATTATGCGAGAAAGCACTTGGGAAATTTTGGGAAAGCCTTCTATGATACCTTCATTGGAAATGATAGGCTTGTTTAAAGGAAAGTTGATAACCCTATGTGGAAGAGTTACTAATATACCTATGATTTCTCACAAATGTCAACAGAAGAGGATTTTTAAGTTATTACGTTTGTTGAGAACAACGTCCCTTTTCCACTTTTATTAGGAAAGACTTGGATTGAGAAGGATTAGATCAAAAGCAAAGTAGGGGAGGAAGCCATAGAAAAGAAAAAGAAAGAACTAATGGATTTCATAGCTCGAAGAATAGATCGACTGATAGAAGAACGAGAAGTTGAGTCGAAGCAACATAATGAAAGAGTAGTTGTCAACTTTGAAAGAGCACAAGAAGGATTGAAGGACCTATCCATGCAAGAAGAAATTATGTCCACCCAAGACCTAGTAAGCAAAGAGGTATTATCTTTGAACCCTTTGAAAGGACATCAGCAGCGCGAAGTCACTACGCTAAGAAAAGATAAGAATAAGAATGGAAAGAGGAATCCAGAGACTCAGATCATAGGAAAGAAGGCAAGAAAGCTCAGTAAGAAGAAAGAAAAGTTAGAAAAACTACAGGAAGTTCCAGAGAAGAATTTGCAGGAGGCAGGCTTGAAGAACTTGAACCTCGTCAGAATAGAAGAACCACATAGAATGATACTTCGCCATGACAAATCTATGTGATCATTGGAGGCACCATGACCGTTAGACTAACACTCCAGAACAACTAGAAACATAGTTATTGCCAGAAAGATCACCATTGGACCGTTGAGACCACACCATAACAGATGGATTCTTATTGATTAAGGCATTCCTACACGTTGGAGGAACCCATTACGACGTTGCTTATTTAACCCATCGAATGCTGCGCTGGGACCGCCTTTTACAGATCGAGATATACAAGCTTACAGAGAATCGATTTCATATCGCGTTTTTCTTTCTAGACCTCACCATCCATTTGATTATATTTCTTTTTCATTCGCCTACCCGATTTATTTTACTACAAGTGTGCATGTCGGGTGAACGTAGCACAATAGAGAAGTCTGTGGAGGAAATACTTGTAGACCTCATGATTGAGAGAGTCATGTATGTGGGAATATAGGCATCATCTACTCACGGATTGCAAGCATCCCCATCGACTGGACGACATTCTGGCCGCACTAATGAGAAGCGAAGCAATCACCGCTATGATTTGTCTAATGCAAAGTAGATCGCGTCGATCTTGCCAGAATACATTTGACCTTTGGTTGGCACAGTTAACCGCGACATCATCCCATGGGATTTCGAATACACGATGATCACTGTGTACCTCCTGAAGGGGATACGCATAGTTGGACCCCAGTTATGACATATTCCAGCTCTAAAGAACAACGACTTCAACCTTGAAGATCGGAAGAACTACGCGATGCTCACGCTGCATCGATATTTGATGAAGACAACTAGCAAGAAGCAACACATAGTCTCCTAGCCATGGATAAAGGAGCTCGCACAATCGACAATCTCGAATGTGATGAAGATCCCTCACTTTGGTTGACATCAGGAAGTTAATGCCTGCTTTAAAATCCTCCTGTCATGCTATCATAGAGGCTATCTATGGCTTGATATGTGCGTCACTATGGATCCGACACTAATCCACCTCATCACAGGACTAAGCATGTAGGGACCAGACCCTCAATAGTTCTACCTAGGGAAGGTTGGAGATCGCTCTCTGGCACATCGCATAAAGGAATACTATGGAGATGTAGAGAAGGGAAAACAAGGCTAAAAGGTAGCCTCCATATAGGATGGAGCAGTGTGCCTAGCTTGTCAGCTTATAGCTGGCAAGCTCATCAGAAAGAATCGTCCGACATAGGTCACTGGATTTATAGTCGACCTCGCAGGGAAGTGCGTCGAAGGAATGAAAATGAACCGGGTGAGCTACCTTGTCAACAAGATGGAGAAGGACTACCACAAAGCACAAGATCAGGAATATCAGTTTCATTTTAGTTGGATACTGATATTGATCGCATTTGTCGCTTGGAAAATGCCAGAAGGAGAAGCCTTCCCAGAAGTTGAGTCGTTGGCCACAAGGTTCTCCACCTTGTGGTATACAAATGATATGGTGAAGCAGTGGGAATCGAACGCGGTGTTCTGTGCTTACTACCTACAACTGAAGCATTATATTGAAGAATTCCCATGAATGACCCCAAATACTTTGCATCAATACAGGTCGCTAGCGATGTTTCGCGCAGATTGACACTTTATCTACATCACCACGTGTAGGGATGAAACAAAGGAGGAGCTGCAGTCCTACTATAATTTGACCAATGAAGACATGGAAGAGATCACTAAGGAATGGATATCAGAGTTCTTTGTTCTTGTAGGAAAATCTCCCCGTGGACAGGTAGATTTCCTCTTGAGAGCTGGACTCTTAACTCTAAGACAGAATGTGCTTAACATGGACACTGACTTCCTTTTAGATCTAATCAAGTTGATGAACAAAAGAGAAGGAGGAAAACATGTACCTTATGAACTTCATTTGTCCCTGCAAGGTCCAGGATGTGCTTCGATCTTGAGCTCCTTGGTAGATCCTGCAAGACAAACAAAAGTATAAACAACTTCCTACTCTACTGAGATTAGCTAAAACATAGATCCATCTACTGTAGACAAACTTATATGGAACAAGTACAAGTTTGAAAGAAACAGGCCAAGCATTGATTATATTGATGAGATCAAAGTGTTACTTACAGCCATGGATGTAGTGCAACAACTTCACCAAGCTCTCCTTGTCCAAACCCTTGCTTAAACAGTCCACACACATAATGTTGATTCTCCAAATGACATCTTCCTCATGAGATCATAAGTTAGATGCTTCACAATTCTTTTCCTGTCCCTTCAATACCACTCATGAGATCATAAGTTTGGTATAATTGTCAATCTCCATTCCCCCCTTCCTCCATGGAAATCTCTCATTATATAGGATTTGGAGGCTTAACCACCATGGAGAGGATCTCTCATCAGATCCACTAAGAAAGGGATCTCTAAGATAATTAGGGAGAAAATATCTCTTAAGGATTTTGGGGAGGAAATATCTCTCAAGGATTTTAAGGAGGAAATATTTCAACCATCCATGAGATCCTCCACCTTCCCTAAAAAATAGGAAACCAAATGTGAGGTGGATTCTCACACTTAATTATTTTCTTTTCCATGAATATTAATAATAATTCATGTGCACTTGATTCTCACACTTAATCAATTTCTTTTCCATGAATATTAATAATAATTCATGTGTACTTGGTATTTTGGCCTTCATGTAATATATCCCTCCTCCACATTGACTAGATATTGTGACATAGGTTATTCCATGGTGTCAAGGTGTATGAAATGCTTATATGACACTTTACGACACTTAGGGCAAGGTACCTAGGTGTGCAAATTTAATGTGTAACAGAATGCCCCCTAAAGTGTGAGGTCAGAAGAGAGAATGATGGTCGAAACACTTTACAAATATTTAAAACAAGGGTGTGGACTCGGAGAACCTGGTAGAAGATGCAAACAAACATCCAACAAATATTATGACATGTTTCAAACCCAAGGAAAGCATACCTATGCTTGGGTGATAAAGACTTGCAAGATATGGCCGCCATAAAATACACTGCGGATCCATAATTATATTGATAAAAGGTATAGNAATGCCCCCTAAAGTGTGAGGTCAGAAGAGAGAATGATGGTCGAAACACTTTACAAATATTTAAAACAAGGGTGTGGACTCGGAGAATCTGGTAGAAGATGCAAACAAACATCCAACAAATATTATGACATGTTTCAAACCCAAGGAAAGAATACCTATGCTTGGGTGATAAAGACTTGCAAGATATGGCCGCCATAAAATACACTGCGGATCCATAATTATATTGATAAAAGGTATAGCCACAGAGGATACAGTGTGGATCTATACTCCTATGACCTGAATTGATCGTAGCCACGAAGAATACATAGTGGATCTACGTGATGACAAGACATAGCCACGACCAATACAAAGTGGATCTATGTGACAATATATGTGTCATTGTTCAAGAGAAACTCTGTCGCATCCTGGGAAAAATACATATCACAGTGATCACTCAACCTAGGGTCTTATTACCAATCCTGATGTAGTATGAATCTAAACATGTGAATAGATGTCTTGATGTCAAACATGGCAGAAACCACTTGATTACCAGTCAATGATGTAAATCGTTAACAAGCGCGAGGGAAATCACCATTGATGTCAATGATTCCCAAGGCACCCTAGTACATTCCAACGAATGTGAATGGATGAGCTGAAGTCAAACATCCGTGGAATCATCTGATCAGAGGTCAATGATGTAAACCCACTGTCGAATGTGAAGAGGCCTTCCATTAAGGCATGCAGGTCCCAAAGTACTAATTGGTTTCTAATTCTAGTTCCTGGATAATGTGTTGAAGTCGATAGGAATAGACTCGTCGAAGGAGGGCCTTGATGTATCCCCCATCAACGACACGAAACAGACACAGAGATGTAATTGGTAGATCAAATGAAAATGGACTGACACGGGTATTGAGACAAAATATTTGTGATGGTTGACTCTCGAGGTGGATACTTCCCTTGAACACTAAGGCACAATAGCAGAAACATGTCATGGACCAAAACATGATGATGCAGTGGATACTGTGACTTTCATCAGGTGACCCAAAGGAGTAAGAAAAACTCAAAGGATTGGTTCAGTGTAGAGGTTCAGTGGATTAATATGTGCGCAAAGACAAAGTGCCATGTTCAAGGGCGACTCTAAGAGTTACTGGTAATGTTCTCAAAAACTGCTTGGCTTGCTTCCTTCAATTTTCCCCCTCATCCAGATAGATGAGTACGTCTTTTTAATTTAACGAGCTCGAGGAGGGTAACACATGCTCGATGTAACTCACCTTCAGTAATTCCCTCTTCCTTTGTTTAATGAACTGGAAGAAGTAAGGGTTCAGTCCCATATGGGCCCTTCAGTGTATGATGGTTTAACGAGTCCAGAGAAGGCAAACTCGGTGGTTTTTCATATTTAGAGAGTCTGAAAATGACTTAAAGACGACTCCAATGTGGTCCTTTTTTGTAATGTTAGTCTCGCGAGGCCGAAAAAGAGATAAATTAGCACTCAAAAGACACCCTTTCAAACCTTTTAACGAGTGGGAAAGGAAGCAAGATCACTCAGCAATCTTTTCATGTTTAGAGAGTCTAAAAAGAGCTTAAAGATGACTCCAGGGGGTTCCTTTTTCGTGTATCCATACAGGTCCGAAAAAAAGATAAAAATTTACCTGGATGCATTCTCATGTATTTATGAGCATGAGAAAGAACAAAGACTAAGCTCGGTATGCCCCCAGCTTGAAAGCTAGTGGCTTAACTCCAGAATGATCATCAAAGGTTGGATACATGCCCTCCAAGCTTCAATTCATTCCCCGATTTTGAGGTTGTCACCAATTTCTCTACTAGATGAGAAAAAGGAGAAGGGTGGATGAAAACAAGGTTCAAGAGAGGTGACTGTTTCATTTTTTAATGAGCTTGACATAGGACAAGAACTATGCTCATGGTTCTGGGTTCGATCCCCAGATTGTTGTTTCATTTTTTAACGAGCTTGCTACACAAAGGAAAACTATGCTCGTGACATTTGTTTCATTGTTTAGCAAGCTTTCTACAGAGAGAGAAACTATGCTCGTGGTTTCTCCTTGATCATGGCTTCCAAGAGAATAACACTCTGGAAGGATACCATATCAAGGGACAAAAATCGATCATGGCTTCCAAGAGATCTTCGCTGGATGGAAGATAATCACTCTGGAATGAACACATGTCGAGGGCTGCAACAAGGGTAAGGAGATCAGGCTCCAATA
>JASDQU010101113.1:120632-131111 GCA_032191745.1 Picea mariana
ATTTTTTATTTTTTTCCTTTTCTACTATTTTCCTTGAAGTGTGTGCTAGCCCTAAAAACTTTTGTTTTTTCCCACAAAAAAACTTAAACACAACCGCACATAAAAACAAGCAAATTTTTTATTTATTTTTATAAAACTTCAAATTCTCGAGGTCAAATCTTGGTTAGTCTACCTAGAAAATTCAACTTTTCGTCTATGTTTTCATTTGTCGAGATAACACAAGGCATGAGGAAAATATCATATGCAAACAAGAAAAGATATTCTACTATGTTTATGATTAAACAAGCTCAAATAAGACACATGATAAAGAACATACACAAATTGGAAAGGAATCAAACTGGAAATATAAACATAAAACTAAAATGAAATATTAAACCAATTTGAAAGAGATTTTAAAATTTGAAATGAAGCTATATACCTCTAGATCTAATATAAATGGTTGTATATTGGACCAAAAAAAACTTCTCAAATGAAATGAAAAGGATTTCCAACTAAAAACAACACTTCAAATGCACTAGAACAGTTCTCCTGGTCCAAAAATACCAAAAAACAACAAAAACTAGAAGGCCTTTGATGCATGAAGGGAAACAAGTATATGATCTTGACCAACAATGAGATCGAGTCTTCATAGGGGCTCTGATACCATGTTCGATAAATAGGGTATATCCACACATGTCCAACACATTAAGGAAACTACTCACACAAACAGATCAAAGATCATTGATACACCAATGTATTATGTGGTTAAAACCCTCAAAGAGGGAAACACTCCATGGTTGCAACCAATGTGGCCAATTGAGGCAATATATTAATGCAAAAGAAAAATATTTTACGTATGAGTTTCTCACGATCGATCATTAACAAATGACTCTTCATATTTTTTAAATGGAGATCATGGATCAATCGAGTGTTAAGCCATGAAGCAATATCTACTACTATCGAGGAGAGGATGAATTGTCATAGCACTTTATATCTAGAACATAATTATGAACATTGGATTAGATGATCACAAATGCACACTAAATAAACACACTTTATCTAAAGACATATTAGACCAATTTGATCTTAACTAAGTCATAAGTGTATAAATATCTTATTTAATGGTCGTGGATTTGTACATATCCCTCTACATTCCATAACATCACAAATTTTAATTATTCATTACACTAAAATAAAAGTTTGAAGATATTAATAAATAAATGGTTTAATTAGTTTGATACTTACAAATATGGCCAATAAATTAAGGTAATCATCCTAGCCAAGTTTTTGTTGGTCGTGGTTTTTCTAACCTTACCTAGGTGGCTTTGGAGGTATCTTTGAGCCTACAAAATGTTTGAAGGTGAGATAATGTAAATTTTATGTAGAACAAAAAAAACCCATCATATTCAATTAAATGTATCATGTTATACCTTCCTCCATTTAATGGTGTCTTTCCTTATTTTCTCATATTCTTAGCATATGCATCATCAAGTAGAGCCTTCAATTCCCGATTGAGAACTATTGAAGGATGTTCATTCCTAGGTTTGTTTTCCTTATTTACCCTATATGTATCTCAAATGATTTTCAAATAGTTACTTGTTAAATAGGTTACTTTAACTTTGTTGAATATATCACCAACGAGACCAACCATGTGGTCCATAAGCTCCTTCTTAAAATGAGAAGGTTGTTGGTTAAATTTTGTATGAATGAAAGACCCAAATCCCTCTCATTCAAGTGCTTTCAAAACATACTATTTCTTGCCAAACTAGTAACATATTATCATTAGTAAAAATAAATATAAAAAAATACTGTGACTTTATCACGTTATGGAAAATAAAGACAATAATAATTATCACAGGTTTTCGGTTGTTAGAATGGGATTAGGTTTTTGTCCACTGGAATCTTTGTCAACAATGTCCCAATGGCACATGTTGGCATACCATGTACATGTGTATAACGTAACCCACCAAAATTTCTAGGAGGATCAAATGTAGGTAGAGTAGTGGTCGAGGGAGGAGATGAGGGAGCGTGAGAAGGATAAAAAGTGCCAAATAATATGGTGCATAAGTTACTCATGGTCGGTGAATGCGATGGCACAGGTGTTGGAGTAGGCATGTTTGGAGAAAAATGCAACAAGTGAGGTAGATCATAGTAGGAAAGAGAGCACGCCACATTTTTAGGAAAAGCAGCGCGCGCAACAAGATTTGCGGAAATCTGACACAAATGTGGACAAACCTAGCCAAGTTAGGGTTAGGGTTTTGGGATGTATTGTAAGGGTTTTAACCAAAGTTTGTAATATAAATAAGGGGTATGAGGTAGATTAAATCATGATCATGATAAGTATCTTTTGATCGGTAGAAGTATCTTGTCATATGTTTGGAGAACCTGTTTTGGAGTTGTTGTGAGTAGAAGTCTGTTTTGAGAGATGTAGAGCTCGGATGAGGCCGAAGTAGCTGAGGGTCAGGTCACAAGATCTATATCTTGGTGTGATCATGGTATGCCTCACTAATCTTAACTATTATGTAATGCGTGCAACACATTTTGATGAATAAGAAATGAAACAGAATATCTTTGTGGATGTAGCCTAGGGGGGTGAACCACAGTAAAACCATGTGTGCAATGTGTTTTAATGTGTTTTTGTAGTTATCATTGAATGGTTAATTAGATTAATGGATGATTTATTTACAACGTGCACTGGATTAAATATGAAAATGAATGAATGAATTAATGGATCTGATGAATAGTAGAATATAATGCATGGTTAAGTAGAAATAAGAAGAAGTAAGAAAGAACATCCCCCAATCCCTTCCCTGATTGCAGACATATGCGTCCTGTAGTCCCCCATAAACCATATCAGGTAAGACTGTGTTGTGCACTCTTTGCGTAGTGTATCCTTCTGGTTCACCAGAAGGGCTGATGGTGATAAGGGTTTTGTTGGAGAACTAATGTAAAACCTGGGTCAGCCCATAAGTCCAATAAATGGTTCTATTTCCAGCTAGAACTCAGAAGGAGAGATAGGAAATGGTTTAGTGAATAAGATGCAATGGTAGAAAGGGATTTTTAGGCCATGGAATCTTACAAAGCAACAAATTGAAATATGGTTAGAGACAAAGCAGTTGGAGTTCACACATAAATACAATAAGGGTTCCAGGTATACACTGCACCAGTACTAGTAGAGGTATGTGTTTACTGATCTACATGAAGTATATTTTTGTTTCTTTCCATGGTTATTACAGGAGTGGTTGTTAAGGTTGAAAGATACCCATCCAACTAACCGGATTAGGCCAATAGTGTGGACTGCTAAAAATATCGCGTGGTTGGAAAGAGTTGATAATAAATTCACGCATGTAGTGTATTTTTGGTTATACAATATTACTACAGGGTTTATCACTGAGTTTATAGAATATACAATGAAGTCATACACTATTGCAGAGGAGGATTTCTTGAAGGGACCCAGAGGGAGGTATATTAGGTCTCTTTACACGTCGATCAATATTTTATTACATGATAAAGGTATGATGACCATGGAATCAGACAACTAGATCACTCTACATGCATGGGGGAGTTGGGGGAAGCACTAAGGAAGATATGAGAAATGGAGAAGGCTTTGGAGAGTAGCTAGAATAAGGAGGAAAGGATCCCATCATGATGGATGATGAACAAACTAGGGAAATGATAAGGAGTGCAGGTGTGACATGCAACCGACTACCCTACTAGTATAGGATGAATAATAATAAGAGAGTTGTAGCGGAGCGAGAGGGATTGGGAAGCAATGAGGAAGAAGTAGATGATATTCGTGCCTTGAGGAAGATTGAGGATATCTTGCGTGCCACATATGAGAAGAAAACCAGAGGTCATGGGTCTGACACAGAAGAAGGCTCTCCATTCCAGATCTGAATTAGTGTGGAGCCCACAACCCCATGTGTGACTAACACAATTGAAGAAGAAAAAGAAGTTAACTAGCAAGTGATTAGTGGTAGAAGATTTTTTTCAAGAAGTGGGTCCAGTAGTAGAAGTGCAAGTTAAACAATTAGTATTCAAGTCTCTACATCGCACAGAGTTGGTAGTTCAAAAAATTTCACAATGGAAGGAAAAAATCCAACCATCAGGTTACCATAGTTCGAGGAGACGGGTCATATGACCCAGAAAAACATTTGTTCATTTGTGAGAATATATGGGAAGAAAATCATATTACAGATGAGGATACAAAGGTTTCACAGTTGGAAATCACTTTTAGAGACCACGTATTATATTGGTACATGGGTCTCTCAAAAAAAAACCCAACAAGAACACCTACAACTGTAGCAGATGTGAAGAGGCAGTTAATAAATGAATTTCACAAGCCAAGTTTAGAAGACCAATTTATGAATGAAATGATAGAGATAAAGCAAAAACAAGGAGAGTCAGTCTGGGAAGTGGACTAGAAATTCAAGAGGTTCAAAGGTAAGTTAAAGTACACTATTACTGATACACAACATGGGAATTTGTTTGTTAATTCTTTGTTGCTGAACTTGAAGTATCCTTTGAGACAACAAAAATTCCAAAGATAGGGCAAGGCCCTGCAAGAAACCTTAAAGCTAGACGAAAACCAATACAAGCATACAGATCTAGATGTGGAATAGTTGAAGCAATATCCAGAGAACTTAACATTCCAGTTAAATCAAAACAAAGGAAAGGAGAAAAGAGAATATGTCTAGTGTACAATGTGAAGGACAGAAGGTCATCACAAGAATGGATGTCCATTATTTTCACAGTATATTAGAGTGGGTATGCCAAACCATTTGGCTTCAAGAGAACCATGGTGTGAGATTTGCAAAACACATGGGCATGATCCCTATCATTTCCCCTTGATTCAGAAATATTAGACAATTATGAAGAGTACATATTGCAACTTTTGTAAGTCAGTTGGACAAGAAGAGAAGGAATATATAACCTTAGAGATGACGAAAGAAAGGGTTTTAGATACATACAGGGTGCATGATGAACATGTAATAGGACAATTTGTGTAGCAGACATAGTATAACACTATGTAGCAGCCACAGTACAATCCTATGCAACAATTTGTAGCACAATCGCAATATAATGCACAACAATTTCAAGGGAAACAACAGTATAACCATGTACAACATTGTGCAACACCACAACAATACAATAACCTATAGCTACAGTATAATCTAGAATCTAAGTATAACACATCACGTGGAGAAAATCAAGGAAACATAGGAGGATTGATAGGAGAAGGTCATGGAGGACGAGGCTTTGGAGGAGTTCAAGGACTAGTATTGTGTCATAACTGTCAGAAACTAGGGCACTATGAAAGATAATTCCCACAACCACCTGTGACATGTATGTATTGTCGTGCAATAGACCATGAAACAGAGGATTGTCAAACACTTTTGATAAAAATAAAGGAAAAGAGGAACTAGACTAATCATAATGTACAATGGATTGGGGTGGAACACAGAGAAGAAGATGGGAAGAAGATTAACATAGTGACTAGAGGTGGATCCAAGAAAGGAGAAGATGTAGCCAAGAAGGGTTAGGACGAGTACCAGTGGGTTAGAAAGAAAACAACGCCTGAACAAAATTTTGATGTGCGCAAAGAGAAAGAGATATTGAAGGAAAACACTACATCCACTTCAGGAATGAAGATAATAGATGAGATACCAGTATATGACATACCCTCATTATTTGATCAAACCAGTCAAGAGAAGTCTTTAGAATAAGTAAGTAACTTAAGAAACTTTTTAGGAGCTAGTGTCAAATTGTTGAGTGATAAAAATTCCTTACAAGTTATGTAGAATTTATTAGAAAAGTGTAACCCTGGGGAAGATGGGGTAAAAAGAGTAAATAAAGTCTGAAAGAAGAGAAGAACCAGTAGGGAATTCAGATTGAATGCTAATATAGGATATTTCAATATGGGGGATATTATACTAGATTTAGGCTCTGAAGTCAATGTTTTGCCAAAGAAAACCTGGGAAGCTATGGGAGAACCACAATTGGGGTATTCACCTATTTAGTTGAAGTTGGAAAATCAACACAGAGTGGTGCCAATAGGAAGGTTGAATGGGATTCCAATAGATCTAGTTGGTGTGTGCATCATGGATGACTTTGAAGTGATTGACATAGTAGACAATACTTCACCATATCCAACACTGTTGGGGCTAGACTAGGAATTTGATAACTAGACTATTATTAACTTGTAGACAAGGAATATTTTATTTGAGTTTGGAGAATACGGTGTTATTGCACCATTGGATCCCTTAGAAGGAGGAAGGTATGTGGAACCTTTGACGGATAATATTCTTATAGAAGATGTGAATCAACTATACAAGACTACTACACACAAAGAATAATATATTAACCCAACTGCAGATGGCATGCTCAGTTGGAGGAGTATTAGTTCTTGTGCTTCAGACTCTAACATAGGAATAGAAAATTGGCAACAATGATTACATGAATTATCTACCAGGAGATGTGATAGAATGATGCACATGCAAAGATGGGTTGGTAAAAAGGTAAGAGACCTCCCACTTTCTATGGACTAAATGGTTTAGAAGAATTTTTGATGAAATATGAAGTAGAAGTTATGGAAAATTAGAGATTACTAGAATTATATATTGATCTAAAATCTACACATGCAATATGGTTGGGTACACACAAGGCAAATATAAACAATTGGTTCCAGTGAAAAAGGTTATTGCGCATCAGATTCAACTTAGAATAGGAGAATAAATATGAAGAGAAATATGAAGGATTTGTAAAAACCCAAGAGAAAGTAGATAAGTGCATAGTTAAATGGAGATTAATACTACCATAAGAATGGCCACACCACCTTATTCACACACTATAAGGAATTACAAAGAACTGGTACAAAAAATAGGAACAACACAGAGAAACTGCTAACTAGAATGAAATACAACAAAGCTTTGCAATTACATTTTCCTTTGAGCATGACAGTCTAGATATTGATACAATGCTGAAAGTGGTAAGAGATAGGATATTTGAAGAACCAAAATTTAAAATAATTCCAGCATCTCAGAGGAAGGATAGTCAGATAGTCAAACAATTGCTACACTGTGTAGTAGAAGCAAAAGAACCCGAAGAAGATAATCCGTGAAATATACAGATCCCAGAAGTAGAAGGTGAAAGGGAAGTATGAAGTCCCAAGTTGGACTTGGAAGATTATGTTGTACCATTAAATATTAAGAAGGTCAACATTGGAACTGCAGGCAACCCAAAGATGGTTAGTATTGGAGATTATTGGGATCATCAAATAGTAGAGAAGATCACATAATTATTGCATGAGTACAAAGACTTATTCCCAACAACATTCTCATAGATGAAGGTGTTAGTAGGAGAGCTAGGAGAGATGAAAATCCCATTGAAGCTGAAAGCAAGACCTATCAGACAAAGGTCGTAGAGATTGAATCCAATATACAAAGAGAAGGTGAATTCAATTCTTTGATGGTATTTCGGATAACCTTTCTAATAGTGTCTAGTGGGTTTAGGTCATCAAATAAGTTTTCATCATCAACCATGTCAAGATCATGGGTGGAATCCTAACAAAAAACATTAAAGTTAATTATAACAATAATAAAAAAATATTATAAAAAATTAAATATCTCTAAGATATTAAAGAGATCAAAATATTACAGGTGTCTCTATTGGCAACATGGGTCCCTTCTCATGATCACCCTACCACAATATGTATTAGACTTGAACAATATAGAATTACATGCCTTATGAAGACCTCATACTAGTGTTAGAAAAATTAATTTCCTAAGGGAGAAGAGACCTTGCATGTGCTATTCTAATCCCACCTCAAGCGCCATCTATGGAATCATTTCATCCATGCTATGAGTATTGCTAATGAATACTATCAACAAGAGATGTGGCAGAAAGAAGGACGTCAATTTAAAAACTAATACCATGCATAAAGAGCCTTGTTTTGATGGTTTATCTGCATCAAAGAGAGTGCAATTTTGGACTTGTTTTAGGCACTCATGGAAGGAAGGAGGGAACAATCATATCAATAGTAAACAGGCACCATTAAAGAATTTTCATGTCATATATAAATAGAAAAAGGAAAAAGGATATGGAGAACTCTGTCATTTTTGAATTGAGTGGTTATTAAATGGTGCTCTTTGGAAAGTGTCCTAGCTAAAAGGAGGGGGTGTAGTAGAACATCGTCTTAAGGGAGAATAATATCCTATCTTGAAGAGTGCTACACCTAAATTGGTATTCATTTCTATTTTGGAAAGATTAGGTTACTTGAGGGCACATGGTAGTAGAACATGATCATAAGAGAGAATAATATCCTATCTTAAATAGTTCTACAATATATTGGTTTTTATTACTATCTAGGGAAAGAAAATGTTACTAGAGGGGCATTGTGATCCAACTATATTGGTTTCCATTTCTATTTTGGTAAAGAAAAGGTTACTAGAGGGGAATTCTTGAGGAGAAATACAAGGAGAAGAAGACATGTGGCAACAAAGAATTAGTCATAGCCATATTATGTGTATGCATTGGTGTTCTTCTCACTAGAATCAACACACATATTCTTCTTGGAATGGAGAGATATGGGATCATTAAATTGGAAGCATTCATTGCACATTTGTGTTTTTAATGTTTGGATGTTACTTTGGAGAATTGGCATATGCAAATCCTAAATCCAAATAGGTTGGGAAAGGACTATTTGTCTCTAACAAGTGCTCTCTTTGAGAAGATGAAGAATGGCCTTTTTGGAAGACCATGGATCTTGTTACAAAGGATAGGATGATATTGATCTAGAATAATCAAAGTGATGATATTGTTCTTTTTTATTGTAGTCACCATATGCATAAATTTAAAAAACTTCTCAAGGATTTGTTTGATGGAAAAGAGGAAAACAAGGGTGTAAACCCAGATAAAGTTATCTCAATTGGTACAACTATTCAAGCAAGAATTCTTAGCATAGAAGAGTATAAATATGTGTCTTATGTAACCCTAGGTATAGAGAGTGTTAATGGAGTGATGACAAAACCCATTCCAAGGAAGGATATTAATTCTTCAAAGAAGTCCCAAATTTTACAACCTAGAAGTACCAACAAACCATTGTGTCAATTGAGGTCATTGAAGGCGAGTGAATTCTAAGAAAAGATTACAGAAAGATTGGAAAATTAGATATATTTGGATTTCTTCTAGTTTAGAGCTATTAAATCAACAATAAAATAAAATAAAAGCAGTAGAATCAAACCAACTTGCATCCCTAATCAATAAAAAAACATTTGGCTAGCAATTGAATATGTAAGAATCATGTAAGAGATTGTAAAAAAAAGTAAAGGGGAATACTTGAATAATCCAAACAACCATAGAGATTTTAACAATTCACATACGGTGGAAAATGTTCTTAAAATAACAAAATATAATGATTGCATAAGGCACACAATATATAATCAACTAACTAATACACTATTTATTCAACCATATTTAACATTGCATCAATATTATTAAAAATAGAATATTCCAAAATACATATTTTCTCGAGCTTCCCTTGGTTTCAAGAATAATTTGTTTTCTATTGAACAATGCCAACCACCTGAAGGTGGAAGATAATCTAGCCCCTTCCCCCCATTTCACATCATTCTCAATTCCCCATACCCAATCTATCCACTGGAAAATAATTGAAATTAACATATATTAATAAAGCATAGAACATTGCATAAGATGTATTAAAACAAAAATCATAGTACAAAATATTTATATTAATAAAACTAATCATTACAAAACCACGGGTCTCAAAAAATTGTTGTTTTATGTATATTGTATCCTACTATATCTAATCACTTCATATGATTTTTCTTAATTTTTTTAAATAATTCATAAGTGATTTGTTAATGAGTTCATCCTCATCATTTTTTTGTGGATGTTGCTATTCTATTTATTCATATATCCTACTGGAATGAAATACACATATTTTGTCACATACAGGTTGATTAGAACCAACATTGATTACAAAATATAGGTAATATATATATATATATATATATATATATATATATATATATATAGTAGTGTTGAAATGTTTGTTTAATAGCTCAACGTAAATGTCATAACAATGTTCTTTACTTGGTTGACTAGTAGAGACCATGGCTTGGAAAATATCTTCCTCTAGTCTCCCAACATACTTATTAGTGGATTAGTAGTGTTGAAATGTTTGTTTAATAGTTCAACGTAAATATTATAACAATGTTCAGTACTTGGTTGACTAGTAGATACCATGGCTTGGAAAATCTTTTTCTCTAGTCTCACAACATCCTTATTTATAAGCCATGCACTTGAAACAAAACAAAGTTATAAGTATACCAAATCCAAACTAAATAATTGATATTATCATACATCTAATAATTGTACACTCATAATACTGTCATAGGGATGCTCTCCACTACTAGCCTCACTATTTTCCATCTTATCCTACATTAAAAACATGAAAACATTAATTTATAGGGAAATAAT
>JASDQU010101113.1:144912-158298 GCA_032191745.1 Picea mariana
AGACAAATGGTACAATTATAATGAAAGGTTATAGTCGACATAAAAATATAACACTAGAAATATGTAATAATTCAATATATAGGGCTTAATAAGGTTTTTTAAACATAACATGGGGCTTTGTCTAGATATTAACATGCCCCTCCCCTTCAAACGAGTGTTTTCCTCAAAACTTGACTAACTGCAGGTGTTTCTGCATGAAGAACTCATATTTTCATGTCGCCTCTTCCATTGGTAGGTTCTTCCATTTGACGATGTACTTAGTAATTTCTCGATTTATCACCTGCTTAGTCCTTGCTTCAAGGATTGTTTCTGGTTCTAGTATGATTTGTGTTTCTTCATTAATCTATAGTAGAATAGTTTGGACTGGGATCTTGTTGTCGATTACCTTCTTTAAGAAAGAAACATGGAAGACTAGATGCACACATGGAAATGGAAGAAAATTCAATTTGTAATTCATACTTCCAATCATTTGCAAAACCTCATAGGGGCCATAATATTTGGATGCTAATTTATTGTCCTTCTTTTGTTGCTTGAGGGACATTTGTTTATATGGTTGTAGCCTCATAAATACCCAATCCCCCACTTCAATTTCCATTTCACTGCAATGTTGATTGGCTTGTTGTTTCATCCTATTTTGTTCCATAACCAAGTTGTCCTTAGATAGTTTGAGAACCTCTTTTTAGTTCCCTATGTGGTCCTCCATTGCTAGAACCTTTGCAGACCTTTTGAATGGTGATGTGATGGATGGAGGATGGTATCCATAAAATGCCAGAAATGGGGACCTTTTTGATGAAGTATGGAAGGATGTGTTGTACCACCACTTGACCCATTTTGTTTGTTTGTCATATGCAAAGCAACGGAGATATCATTCTAGACATTTATTCACAATATCAGTTTGCCCATTGAATTGATGATGGTAATATGAGCTGTGAGCCAAATGAGTACCCAAACAAGAAAATAATTGAGTAAAAAATTTCCAGTGAAAATTGGATCTATGTCACTTACAATAATCTTGGGGAATCCATGTAGATTTTAAATTGTTTCCATGAATGTTGCAACTACTATACTTTATTTAAAAGGATGATAACGGGAGAAAAAATGGGCATACTTTGTTAGTTGATCCACTACTACCAAGATGACGGTATTTTCTTCAGATTTGGATAAACCTGTAATAAAATCCATTGAAACTTCTTACCAACATTGACTTGGTATAGCTAATGGTTGTAGTAGACTTGGTGTCTTGATTATCTCTCGCTTGTTCTGTTGGCATACCAAAAATTTAGACACAAAATTTTGAACATCAATTTTAAGGCCCTCCCAGAAAAAATCCTTCTTGATCCCGTGGTACATTTGAAAGAATCTTGAATGGAGTCCTATAGGAGAAGTGTGCTATTCTATAAGGACCTTCTATTTGAGTTGGGAATTATTACATAAATATAGGTGATCATGATACCATAGAAAATCATTATTCCTTGAAAAATTATCTAATGAATTGGGGTCCTCTTGTAGTTGTTGAATGATATCGCTTACCTCTTGATCTTGATTACATTCTATCGTTACTTCTTCCACCCAATCAGATTGCAGAATACAAATAACACATAGTGAAACTTTTGTTTCTTGTTCTTTCCTTGAAAGAGCATCTGCCACAACATTGTGTTTTCCTTTTTTGTAGATAATTTCAAAGACATAACCTAGCATCTTTGTAACCCATTTTTGTTTCCCTTATGAAGATAATAATCTCCAAGAAGTACTTCAAACTATCATGATCTGTTTTTACTTTGAAGTGTTTTCCTATTAGGTAAGGGTGCCATTTTAGAATTGCATGCAGTATGGCCAACATTTATTTTTCATAAATGGGTTTGAGTAAGTTTTTTCCTTTAAGTTGGTTTCTTTCAAAGGCAAGGGGCCTTTGTTATTGCATTATAACTACACGAATTCCATGGACTAAAGCATCACACTCCACAATAAATATTTTTCTAAAGTCATGTGTGGCTAGGATGGGAGTTGTACATATATCCTCGTTAAGTTTTTGAAAATATCTGGTTGTTGCTTCAGTCCAATAAAATGATTCATTATTTAATAATGTTCTTGGAGGTTGTTAGKTCCTAGGCCTGCACCTCTTCCTTCTACTAATCAAAACAGCCTATTCATCTACCAACCTAGCTCTTAGTTAGTCTTTCTTCTTCATTGTGTATTAAGTCATTTGGTTTTATGTCATCCCATTTTTTCTTAATGTTAGTTGTTTTTCTTTTTATAAGGTTGATTCAGGTCTTGATTTCAGTTTGGACAAGTCTTGTCACCATGCTTTATATCACTAATGGATCACAAGAGAGTTAACCTAAGGCGACATGTGCAAAATTGCTAATTGCAAGAATGCCAACATTCTTGCAATCAACAGACAAGCTTTGTTTTAATGAGTTTTCATGGTTTAGATATATTTTAAAGTTTGAATAAAGACCATTGACACCCAAATCATGCTCATTTATTCCTAATACCCTCGAAATATTGCACGTTGGTTCCCTGTTCAATTTTCAATGCAGGTTTTAAGTGAATCCTAAGTGGTGCATAGTCTCGAACACCATTATCAACAGAGGGAGCTAGGGAATGACGATACCACCACGAGAGTGATGACAGCTTCAGATGGTAGATCCAGTAGGGATCGATTTGTTCAAAGACATACTAGAGATCAAGTACATATTCATGAGGGGCGAGTGGTACGTTTTCATATGTTCTTTCAATGGACACCATACATAAATCACTCTAATTTTTTCACAGATTTTTTATGGATTCCAAGCACAAGTTCGAGATGTAATCATCCACGTAACAAAGCATTCTATTGCAGCAACATGTTCTCTCCCTATTAGTGGTGAGATGTGGTTCAAGAAATGGAAGTTACCAACTGAGGTGTGCAACCATTTCCTAGTAGAAAATACTCAAAGCGCATACTGGAGCCAGGGAATCCCGATCCAATGGCTGAGAGAGGAATGGAGAGGCATCATGTAAAAAATATAGAGGTACATCACTGGAGAAGGTAGGTTTTCGATTATCCATTGCTATCATATCATATTTCTCATGCATCTAAATGGTGATAAGGAGATGAATCTCCCATTGTTCCTTCAGAAAAGCATAAAAAAGATGGCCAAACGAGTCCATAACTATCCACAAAGTGCTCATAGGAGCCTCTACCATCAGGGATTTATAAAAATAATAGTTATACATGTTCTCAATGAATTGAAAATATCTTGGGCACAACTTTTAGTATCTCTAGGGTTATAGGATGAAGAGACAAAAAATAAGCAACCATCCAAACATGAAATTGAAGTTCCCCAGGTAGCTAGGGTTTCCACAGATCCTATAAGTTCATTAAAAACCATCCAGCATTCCAAAGAACAGATCCTAACTACAAAAAGGATGACTAGATCTGTCAAAGGAATATCCATCACTATAGAGAAGGATGAAATACCTCAGTGACAACTGAGGTCATCCACAGTGAAATAGAGGGCAAGAGAAGATGATAAAGTACATGTTAGAAAGGGTAAAAAATAGGTTTTTCTAGTAGTCCAACCATCTCCTAATCATCTTGATGTCGAACCTGTGCCCATTGGTATGCAGGTAGAAAAATATCATAAATTTAAACCAATAAAACAAAAAAATAATAAGAAGGTTAGTCCTAAAGAAGCTACAGTTAAATTTGTGCCATCTGACACACATATTAGAGAGCCTCCTAAGGAAAAACAGGGCAGAAAGAAAAAGGGGAAATATGTCCCAGGGATTCCAAGTAAACCAAATCAGAAGACCAGGTTGACCAACCAACTGAGGCTAAACTACAAAGAATTGTTTAACCCATCCTTCAAGGAGAAGAAGTTGATTGTAATATAATATCAAGACACTGGAGAAGAGCTCTCTGGGTTTACCAACATGGAAGAAATGTCCATACACACTTTGAAAGAAATGACAATAGACAAGGCCAAAAAAAAGCACAACAAGGGACAGAGCTCAGGTATTAAGCCTTCTAATTTAGAAATAAAGTACACCATAGGTATAGAAACAGAGCATGCCCCAGAACAAGATTTAGAAGAGATCGAACCAAAGGAAGGGGTAAATGTTGAGGTAGATGAACCCGTGAAAGACAACATTAAAATAAAACTGAGAAGAATCCAAGGTATGAGATGAGACCTAGGAAACCTAAGCTCTCCATTGATATCAAAAGGTATGCTACTGAGGAAGATCATGAACTAAAAACTGAGTACAGAGTGAAAACAAAGATCAAGCCTCAAGCTGAAGGTAACAAGGAAATGGAGGAAAGAAAGCAGCAAGTGGAAAACCTCAAACAACATAATGAGAGTATGAGGCAACAAATTCAAGAAGTGAAACAACAATATCAAACACTTGAGATGCAACATTCAAAATTATAGAGAAATCACCAAAATTTGCAGAAAAAACATCAAAAGACCTTCATGTTCCTAAAAGGAATCATCTAAGTCGGTTGTTGTCAACAAGTAGGAAAATTTGAAGCATGTGCAAGTTTTTCTCGAGTGTTGAAGGCCTTTCTCCAGTTAGTGGCATACGTGTGGATCCATGTGAAGTCAGCAACAAGTTCCATCATTTGAAGATTTTTTTTGTGCACCTCCTACACTCTAGTTATCAACAATGACTCTAGTTTCAATTAGAATTTTTTTTTCTTTAGTTTGAGATACTACAACCAGTTGTAATGTGATGTATTTTTTATAAAAACATTGTTTTGTTAGGTCGAGGTTGTGGGCCCAAAAATGGGGATTTATCCGTAAAAATTAGCATCTAAACTCTACTTCACTCAATGTAAATAAGTGTTCTTGAAAAGTAATCATAACTAATGGTGAAGTTTAATATCTACATACATGAATGTAATGAATATATTAACCCTATAATTTAGGATCTGAGATAGGAATTCTAAGCCTTTTTGGTGAATAAAAAGAAGAATATGGGAATGTAAGGGGTTCAACTTTTTCGGTGTATCAAGCTACCAAGATATAGACTGGGCTTATGAAGTGTAATATTTGCAAAGTTTTCTACTCAGTGAATATAATTTCTGGTGAACAAACTATCTTTTTCAATCTTACTCGTCTTTTCTTCTTATTTGGATGCATGTTGAATGTTTTGCAAATAAAATATTCGTTCTCTTTCATCTCATGTGATTACACCCTTTGGAGAAATGTACTCCAAGTATTGTTTCAGGTTTAATGCAATGTGTTAGATCTCAAATTTTTAGCTGGAAGTGACAAATTGTATGCTTGTTAGCGTTTTTATGTTCTACTTTTATATATTTTATCTACTACACCAGAATGCATGCCACTAACTAAGGGAAAAATTGTAGTGAATATTTTGGAACAATCCAATTAGACCCATGCCATTGAAGCTCATCCACCAACTGACCATCAAAACAAATAAACCAAACTTATAAGAACCAATCATCCCAATAATTGAGGTGGCCTAGCTCTACCCTTAGTAGTCAGGTGCAAACCTTAGGATCGACATCTTCTGGCACCGTTGTTGGGGAATGGAGTAACGGAGTAATATTTCCCTAGGAGAACGACAATGATCATATCTGATCTTTGATGGTGAACAAATATCAGACACAAAAATGACTTCCTTCTTTCACCTGGTGACTCCACTGAATGTAAATAAAGTAAAGGAATTATGGATCCCAAGAAGGGATTCAAGACATCAAAATCTGAGCATACTAAAGCCTCAAAATCCAACCCTGATCCTAAATGTGACACAAAAACTTCTAATCCATAGAGACAACTAATAAAATCCACACTTTCTCAAAGAAATTCCTTATCATCATGTTGGCGCAGGGGCAGACCCAGGGTTCAACGCTTCAACAATGCACCAACAAAACCCTAACTACCAGCCCTTTCGGCAACACCTGCGAAGTAGATGAAGTCTCACCCAAGGTAGAGGTAGGGGGGTTGTAGGACTCAAGTGTCTACAACCAAGCTAGGACACAGATATGTGATTACAATACTTAACAGAGCACTTAGCCAACAACATGCATTAGATTATGATCCTCATTTACATCGTAGATTTACCCTAATTATAGAGTAGCGCAGTAATAACCAATATCTAACACTTCCAATCACTTTAGCACATAGAATTAGATCATATATAGCATTCATTCGCATCATTAAGAACTAAGATACAACATCAGATGCATTCATTATACATAGCATCAACAACATTAAGAAAATAATCACATAAGAAACATTGCACAAAGCATATCGAGACACAGGATATACGTGGTTCACCCCAATGTGGGGCTACATCCACCAACTTCTTCTTCTTCTTTATTAGTCTTCGATCTCTTTACATTAATTTTCTCATGTGCACAAAGACACAGAGCCCAACTCTGCAGTGGACAGGTGATCTGTGCACAACGCACTATATCCACCTTCCTCAAAATCAAGTCAGGGCATAGAGACAACTCCTTGATAGCACAAAGCCTCACATAGTCTGTTTGCATAATGCACTTACAAATTCTTGCATTGAGCCAATATTAACCTACTATTCACTTAGCCACTAGTATTTATGCACTAAACCGATTCTAGTACTTCTTACATCACTTAGCTACCTATTTATACATTTACACAAATGCCTAAAACATGGGTAAACCCATGGGCTGACATCCCATACTCATTACATAAACCCTAACAACCCTTTGTTGGGTCCATAAGCCCAAAAAACAAGTGAGATCCCGTGATCTCTTCTCTACCTGGGCACTCCATCTTCGACTAGCCTGTCGAAGTCCAAAAAGTGGTCAAACACGACCAATGTTTCCTCAAAACTTGGTCAAGGTGCAACAGGCCCCCAACACTCACCTATGACGCGTCTTGAGTCACTCAGATTTGGGCAGTTCTACGTTGAAGGTCTCGAGCTTAGCTCAAGCTACCTCAACTTATTGCATCACTAGAGCCTCCTGCTCGATGAACTCCTGAATCACTTGCTCAGTAACAGGCCCTTCCAGACGTTGTTCTACTGTCACAACTAGTTGGTCTAGCTGTGAGCCTTGGCCTTCGATATCTTCAAAAATCATGCAGGCTTCGTCCTGCACCAGATGGAGTCTCCGTGTTACTTCCATGAATTTTCTCTGGATAGCAGTAGCCTACTGCTAGATGGAGCGTTGCTCTTGTGATCGCTTCATTTTCTCAACTGCAGTAAGCAGCTTCATCTACGCTTGCACGGTGGATGCATGCTACTTCGCCTCATGGAGTTGTTCTTCAAGTTTCTTTAGCTCTGGATCTTCTGCAAGGCACTCATAGGTTTGCGCACTTCGATCACTTAGTTTCTTACACTCTGAGGTGAGTGCCCTGATTCTTTCTACTGCGTTGCTGGTAGCTTATTCCCTATGATCGCGCACTTCTTGCGAAGTGCTCAGCACTGCTTGGATATCTAGCTCCATTACTCTTGCTTGAAGCTGTTGAATGGCCTCAACGAGCTTCCCCACTTGTATCTCGGTTGACTCTTCTTCCTCCTGTGCCAAGCCCGGCATAGAGCGAAGTGCTTTAGTTACTGCCTCTTTGATCGCAATCTTCTCTGCAATCAGTTAGTCTTTTTCTTCCTATATCTTCACATTGTTCTGCTCGAACTTCGCCTGAATTTCATTTTTCTCCTTCTGCACAACTTGAAGTTACTCTAGGACCTCCTCCTTTCCTTGCTTCAAGGCCCCTATGGTCTGCTCCTTTTATTCTTGGACTCGACGAAGTTGAGCCTCTGTTGCATTTGCTAATCTTCATAATTACGTAGGTTCATCCCCTAATTATTCAATTTCTGTGGAAGAAGGCACAGTAGGTACTGCGCAACTTGAATGGATAGCTTGATGTATGTCCTTGAGCTCCTTCTCTATTTTGTCATACAGTGTTTCTTTCTTTGCTTCATGTCTCTATAGGATATCCTATGAATCCTCCTCTACGGCTGTGATGATGAGATCAACATCATCCACTATGAGCACATTCTTCGACTGAGGCTTATTGGCTCAGGTCTTCTTCTGTGCTGAGGGTTTCTGCGAAGAAACCTTCCTTTTCTTCGACGTTTCGGCCTCGGTAGGGGGGTCCTTCTATGGTGTCACTTCGCCTTTTTCTTGCTTGTCTCCCTCTTCCCTTCCTTATTCTTGGTTCACTTTGTCTCCTCCTCCTCCTCCTGCAGGTGATTCAGGCCCACTTTCCTCCGCTACACTTTCCTCCTCATCACTTTCCATGTTCTAGACGTGCTCCTTTCTCTTAATTTTCTTCTTTCCATCATGTTCGACCCAGGTGATCAATGGACTTCTGATGATGTCAGGGTTGGAGAGTTCTTCATCTTTGATTGATACAAGTGTTACACATGAAATTTGCACACCTAGGTACCTCGCCCTAAGTGTCATAATGTGTCATATAAGCGTTTCATACACCTTGACACCATGGAATAACCTATGTCACAATCTCTAGTCATTGTGGAGGAGAGATATATTACATGAAGGCCAAAATACCAAGTACACATGAATTATTATTAATATTCATGGAAAATAAAGTAATTAAGTGTGGGAATCCACCTCACATTTGGTTTCCTATTTTTTAGGGAAGGTGGAGGATCTCATGGATGGTTGAAATATTTCCTCCTTAAAATCCTTGAGAGATATTTCCTCCCCAAAATCATTAAGAGGTTTTTTCTCCCTAAATATCTTAGAGATCCCTTTCTTAGTGGATCTGATGAGAGATCCTCTCCATGGTGGTTAAGCCTCTAAATCCTATATAATGAGCGATTTCCATGGAGGAAGGGGGGAATGGAGATTGAGAATTATACCAGACTTATGATCTCATGAGTGGTATTGAAGGGAGAGGAAAAGAATTGTGAAGCATCTAACTTATGATCTCATGAGGAAGATGTCATTTGGAGCATCAACATTCTGTGTGTGGACTGTTTAAGCAAGGGTTTGGACAAGGAGAGCTTGGTGAAGCTGTTGCACTACATCCATGGTTGTAAGTAACACTTTGTTCTCATCAATATAATCAATGCTTGGCTTGTTTCTTTCAAACTTGTACTTGTTCCATATAAGTTTGTCTACAGTAGATGGATCTATGTTTTAGCTAATCTCAGTAGAGTAGGAAGTTGTTTGTAGTTTTGTTTGTCTTGCAGGATCTACCAAGGAGCTCAAGATAGAAGCACATCCTGGACCTTGCAGGGACAAACGATGCTTATAAGGTACATGCTTTCCTCCTTCTCTTTTGTTCATCAACTTGATTAGATCTAAAAGGAAGTCAGTTTCCATGCTAAGAACCTTCTGTCTTAGAGTTAAGAGTCCTGCTCTCAAGAGGAAATCTACCTGTCCGCAGGGAGATTTTCCTACAATAGAAATTGGCGACTCCACTGGGGATCGAATCGAAACTTTCAGTTTTGGTTTTCCTCATAGACCTTGTCTTACCTTTTGTTCTTTTTAGACCTTGTTCACCCCGTATGTCTGATTGGATGTGTTGATTGAATCCTTATTCCATCACATACACTGTGAATGTCAAAGTTTGTCTGAGTTTTTGTTTTTTTTGGACATTTTTCTGGGTTTTAAGACACCAACACTCCCCTACCTTGTTATCAGAGCACCAGCGCCCCCTGAAGGTCTTAGACAGAGTGTTATAACACTCTGGTGCCCCTTACACCAGAGCGCCAGCCTTTTCTATGCAAAAAAAACCTTGCAGATTTGTCTTTTCTGAAGCCCAGTCTCTGTTTTTTCCCTTGCTCAGCATCTTTGTGCTTCAATACTTCTTCCTATTGACCTTTGACACTCTGCTTTCTGAGAAATAATCACTTTGTTGTTCAGATTTTGTGACCTTCTTCCTTGTTTTGAGTTTTTCTGTTGTTGGGAACTTGGAATCAATCCACTACTTTCTTCTCTCTTATCTAACTGAGCGGGAACTCTAGTGAAGGGCATCAGAAATCTGTGAATCATCTCATTTGGTTCTTTGAGGTCATTTTTCTTAAGCATCTCTCTTTTGTGTGAATTGTTTGATTTTCTTTGTTATCTTTTGTTTTCTTTTTGCTTCTTGTTTTAATCATAGCAAGAGGGTGTGTTATTTGTGCAAAATCTGTTTATGCTTGTTTGAATCTCCTTGATCTGAAAGGGTAGTTGGTAGGAGAAGTTTTGCATTGAATTAATCATCATTCGCATACAAACAACAAAGATACATCTTAGTTATTGGTTTGCATATTAGAAGGCATTTCTAAAATGTTTCAGCATTACATTAGATTCGATTGAGAACAAATTGATTGAGGACATTCCATATTAGTGTTTGATAGTGAAAACAACTCTTTCTCTTTCCCTTAAATAGGCGTTCATTGAAAAGAAACGATTAATTATCATCTTTTATGCATCTTTTTGGGGAATTGAGTCATCATTCCATCAATTTCACTTTCATACACCCTTTGAGTAAAGAACAGCTGTAAAACGAATGCTAATTTAAAATTTATCTAGAACATTTCTTATTTTTAGGATATTCCACCAACATTAGACTAAGGTTAGCACTTTGGATTAGGCTGTAAGTACAACTCTCCAAAGTTTTCAAAACAAACATTAGCATCCTGAGCTAGGGAGAGGCAAATCCAATTGTCGTATAGGTTTTCTGGGATCCCCCTCTCACACAGGGGTTATGCACGAGGTCGCATTTGGGAGAATTACGGAGATTATCCCTCCGTGGTTCAACTGTTTGTAGTGATCAGATCGTATATTGGGGGTCATTTGAAGGTATACCCATGATTATGTGTGGGAGTCTCTCAGGTTGATTTCAGACTTGTTATCCTGCCCATACGTTCGGATCGGATTGTTGACTGTACCCGCCCAGGGACTAACTGTGAATTGGTGTCTTTAGCTGCCATAATCTTTAGGTGCTTACACAAGGTGACGGTGAAGGGAAGTCTCACTGTACCTGGAATAGACATTGGTCAAACTCACTCAGGCTCCTTGGAGGGTAAATCTACAATTACTGCGTGGAAGCTTGCACCAAGGTGAAAGTTCGTTAAGCAGGTCCCCATTATAACTATTCCACCATATCCTAGCCCCTTCTCGACTTGATCATGCGATGTTGGATTTCATCACCAACTAGTACGATCATCGAGAGAAGTTTTGTTTTCTTGGTTGATTCCTAGATTTTATTAGCGTATGCTGTTTATTTTTGTTAGTTGGCCCTAGATTTTTAGTGTGTTTTGTTATTCTCCAAAATTGAGCCTATAGACGATAAAGGTCTTCATCGATCACCTAGAATGCAAGTGTTGCCTCCAGAAGGCTATGAACCCTTACCTCCTAACCCTCCATAAGACAACTACCGTGGAGAGGTAGAAAATCAATCTGACGTTGGAAGTGTTATTGCTCCTCCGTTAGATAACTCAAAAGGCGCTTTGGTTATGGTTGAAAATCCCACTCCTCACACTACATTTGTGTCGGTAACCCCTCTCGAACCACTTTTTCTTTGTTTGGACTCCCTTGGGAACGTCATAGACGAAGAGGTCCCACGATTACCAGAGAGAACTTTTACCGAAAGATATATGGGATCCACAGAACCAATCTTTGGTGATGAGTATAGGACTCCTGTTCGTCCTAGCACTACAATAGATACATATCCCACACCTGCTCGTTCTATATGGAGGACTTCATTGGGACGCGATCTCTATGAACATTTCGAATCCTTTCGATAACCCTTTTATCCTCATGACCCTCCTGGTGAAACAGGACTGTCCGGTCAAACCATGAGTCACCCAGTCGATCAGGTCATTAACCCTACTGTTACGTTAGCACAAGTCCATTCTAATGCTGTACTCATCACCTCTACTCATCTCCAAGGCACTTCAATCCCTACCCCTGTTTTTACAAGCTTTTCCTCTACAGATCCACGTGTTCCACACAATCCTGTTGGGACATCTTTTCACCCGAGAATGCAGACCCCTGCCAACCAAACACAACCGGTTGGAGGGAAACCACCATCTAATGAACCTTTCCCTCCTGGAGGACTACCATTCTATGGCGGGCCTACCCCTCCTGGGGGACAACCCCCTTTTCATGCTCCTTCTGCAGGGCACCTTCCATTTGCCAGTCATACCCCGGTCGTTAATCCACCCTTGGCAGGGGGGCAACCTTCGTTTACTAGAAACCCTTCACAATCCCAGGGAGTATCTTTAGGAGGCACTTTTATTCAACCCCACATTGGGGGACACTCATCCCATAACCCACTAGGAGGAGTATCGAATCTTGTTCCTTCCAAAACATCTTACGAACAACCTTATCCGGGTGGTATCCCGAACACCACCTGGAGTTCTCTGGGACCACAGCCTTATCCTCCTCATGGGTCTAATGTGTATCCGCCTCCGAGATCTACTCCTCACCATCTTCAAGGGAAAAATGTCTATCCTCCTTATGGGCAAGCAAATCACCCGAACTATAATGCGCAACACCCACTGGGTTATGCAAATGTTTCTCATCCATCATCGAATCCTTCTTATCCTAGCCAGTAACAACTATATGTAGGAGGACCTACTGGTTACAACTATCCACCTAACCCAGTTTATGGTCCTACTGGTGTTCCTATGCCGCACCAGTATCATCCGCAGATTAACCAACAGCTACCTTTCCTTGCGACTCTGGATCTCCCAGACTTGTCTCAGTTAACGAATGATCCTATTTTTCATTCACCGGTTTGACCAGTCATTCCACCTAAACTTCCTTCTGATATTCTAAAATTTGATGAAAAATCTGGCGAAGATCCAAACAACCATGTGATGACTTTCCATTTGTGGTGTTCATCAAACTCCCTCATGGATGATTCTGTACGTTTTCATCTTTTCCAGCAAACACTTACAGGCTCGGCAACAAAGTGGTATATTGAACTACCACGCGCTTCTTTTCATAATTTCAATTCCCTTGCCATGTCTTTCCTCACACACTTTCAACTACCTATTCACTATGAGACAGGTACTGAACTCTTGACCTCCCTTCATCAAATTGACTCTGTGCATATCTCTGACCATATTCATAAGTGGAGGTGACGACGAAGGATGATCAAGGTAATCATTCCTGACATATTATTGGTGGAATGGTTTACTAAATCACTTTTACCCCCGATTGCTCACGATGTCGCTATGGGTGGCGCGGTCACAGAGGAAAAATCCATTACTCGGGCTTAGTACTTAGATTTGGTTTATTCACAATTTGGTACTTTGTATGATTTTCTTTCGAATGTTGCTCGAGATAATAACGATCCATCTACGTCGTCATCATCATCTCATGCGGATGGCGTTATTGGTTCCGTCAACACTCAATTTACTTCCTAATCGCTCACACTCTCCTCTACCTCCCCCCAAACTCAGATCTCTGAGGTGAATGCAGTTCAATCT
>JASDQU010101113.1:175114-185230 GCA_032191745.1 Picea mariana
ATCTTGAATGGAATCCTATAGGAGAAGTGTGCAATTCCATAAGGACCTTCTATTTGAGTTGAGAATTATTACATAAATATAGGTGAGCATGATACCATAGAAAATCATTATTACATGAAAAATTATCTAATGAATTGGGGTCCTCTTGTAGTTGTTGAATGATATATCTTACCTCTTGATCTTGATTACATTCTATCCTTCTTCCACCCAATCAGATTGCGGAATACAAATAACACATAGTGAAACTTTTGTTTCTTGTTCTTTCCTTGAAAGGGCATCTGCCACAACATTGTGTTTTCCTTTTTTGTAGATAATTTCAAAGCCATAACCTAGCATATTTGTAGCCCATTTTTGTTTCCCTTCTGAAGATAATAATCTCCAAGAAGTAATTGAAACTATCATGATCTATTTTCACTTTGAAGCGTTTTCCTATTAGGTAAGGGTGCCATTTCAGAATTGCATGCAGTATGGCCAACATTTCTTTTTCATAAATGGGTTTGAGTAATTTTTTTCCTTTAAGTTGGTTTCTTCCAAAGGCAAGGGACCTTTGTTCTTGCATTATAATTACATGAATTCCATGCACTAAAGCATCACACTCCACAATAAATATTTTTGTAAAGTCACGTGTGGCTAGGATGGGAGTTGTACATATATCCTCCTTAAGTTTTTCAAAATATCTAGTTGTTTCTTCAGTCCAATAAAATGATTCATCATTTAATAATGTTCTTGGAGGTTGTTAGTTCCTAGGCCTGCACCTCTTCCTTCTACTCATCAAACCATCCTATTCATCTACCAACTGAGCTCTTAGTTGGTCTTTCTTCTTCACTGTGTGTTAAGTCATTTGGTTTTATGTCATCCCATTTTTGCTTAATGTTAGTTGTTTTTCTTTTTATAAGGTTGAGTCAGGTCTTCATTTTAGTTTGGACAAGTCTTGTCACCATGGTTTATATCATAAAGTCTTGTCCCATTTTTCCTTCTGAAAATCATAAACAAGATGGAGAATATAATTTATGGTGAACAAACTATCTTTCTCAATCTTGCCTGTCTTTTCTTCTTATTTGGATGCATGTTGAATGTTTTGAAAATAAAATATTCTTTCTCTTTCATCTAATGTGCTTACACCCTTTGGATAAATTTACTCCAAGTATTGTTTTAGGTTTAATGCAATGTGTTAGATCTAAAATTTATAGCTAGAAGTGACAAATTGTATGCTTGTTAGCGTTTTTATGTTCTACTTTTATATCTTTTATCTGCTACACCAGAATGCATGCCATTGACTAAGGGAAACATTGTAGTGAATATTGTGGAACAGTCCAATTAGACCCATGCCCTTGAATCTCATCCACAAGCTGACCATCAAAACAAATAAACCAAACTTATAAAAACCAATCATCCCAATAATTGAGGTGGCCTAGCTCTACCCTTAGTAGTCAAGTGAAAAACTTAGGACCAACATATTTTGGCATCGTTGTTGGGGAACAGAGTAATGAAGTAATCTTTCCCTGGGAGAATGACAATGATCATATCTGGTCTTTGATGGTGAACAAAGATCAAGCAAAAAAATGACTTCCATCTTTCACCTGGCGACTCCACTGAATGTAAATACAGTAAAGGAATTATGGATCCCAAGAAGGGATTCAAGACATCAAAATTTGAGCATACTAAAGCCTCAAAATCCAACCTTGATCCTAAATGTGACACAAAAAATTCTAATCCATAGAGACAACTAAGAAAATCCACACTTTCTCAAAGAAATTTGTTATCATCCTGTTGGCACAGGGGAAGACCCAGGGTTCAACGCTTCAACAACGCACCAAAAAAACCCTAACTACCGGCCCTTTCGACAACACCTGTGAAGCAGATGAAGTCTCGCCCGAGGTAGAGTAAGGGGGTGTTGTAGGACTCAAGTGTCTACAACCAAGCTGGGACATAGATCTGTGATTACAATACTTAACAGAGGACTTATCCAACAACATGCATTAGATTATGATCCTCATTTACATCGCAGATTTAACCCTACTTATAGAGTAGCGAAGTAATAACCAAGATCTAACACTTCCAATCACTTTAGCACACAGAATTAGCTCATATCTAGAATTCATTCGCATCATTAAGAACTAAGATACAAAATCAGATGCATTCATTATACATAACATCAACAACACTAAGCAAATAATCACATAAGCAACATCGCACAAAGCATATCGAGACACATGATATACGTGGTTCACCCCAGTGTGGGACTACGTCCACCAACTTCTTCTTCTTCTTTATTAGTCTTCGATCTCTTTACATTCATCTGCTCATAAGCACAAAGCCATAGAGTCCAACTCCGCAATGGACAGTTAATCTGCGCACAACACACTAGATCCACCTTCCTGAAAATCAGTTCAGGACACAGAGCCAACTCCTTGATAGCACAAAGCCTCACACAATTTGTCTGCACAATGCACTTACAACTTCTTGCAATGAGCCAATATTAACCTACTATTCACTTAGCCACTAGTAGTTATGCACTAAGCCGATTCTAGTACTTCTTACATCGCTTAGATACCTATTTATACATTTACACAAATGCCTAAAACATGGGTAAACCCATGGGCCAACATCCCATGCCCATTACATAAACCCTAACAACCCTTTGCTAGGTCCACAAGCCCGCAAAACAAGCGAAATCCCACAATCTCCGCTATTCCTGGGTGCTCCATCTTCGACCAGCTAGTCAAAGTCCAAAAAGCGGTCAAACACGACCAATGTTTCCTCAAAACTTGGTCAAGGTCCAATAGGCCCCCAACACTCACCTGTGACTCGTCTCGAGTCACTCAGATCTGGGCAGTGCTACTTTGAAGGCCTAGAGCTTAGCTTGAGCTACCTCAACTTGCTACATCGCTAGAGCCTCCTACTTGATGAAATCTTGATTCACTTGCTCAGTAACAGGCCCTTCCAGGCAATGTTCTACTGTCGCAACTAGTTGGTCTAGCTGTGAGCCTTGGCCTTTGTTCTCTTCAAAAAGCATGCAGGCTTCGTCTTGCACCAGATGGAGTCTCTATGTCACTTCCATGAATTTTCTCTGGATAGTAGTAACTTGTTGTTGGACGGAGAACTGCTCCTATAATCGCTTCATTTTCTCAACTGCAATAAGAAGCTTCATCTGCACTTGCATGGTGGATGCATGCTACTTCGCCTCCTGGAGTTGTGCTTCTAGTTTCTTTAGCTCTAGATATTCTACAAGGCGCTCATAGGTCTGCGCACTTCAATCACTTAGTTGCTTACACTTTGAGGTGAGTGCCCTGATTCTTTCTACTACGTTCCTGGTAGATTATTCCCTCTGATCGCACACTTCTTGCAGAGTGCTCGACACCGCTTGGATATCTAGCTCCATTACTCTTGCTTGAAGTTGTTGAATGGCCTCATCGAGTTTCCCCACTTGTATCTAGGCTGACTCTTCTTCCTCCTGTGCCAAGCCTGGAACAGAGCGAAGTTCTTTAGTTACTGCATCTTTGATCGCAGTCTTCTCTGCAAGTAGTTGGTCTTTTTCTTCCTATATCTTCACATTGTTCTGCTCGAACTTCGCCTGAATTTCATTTTTCTCCTTCTACACAACTCGAAGTTGCTCTAGGACCTCCTCCTTTTCTTTCGTCAAGGCCCCTATGGCCTGCTCCTTTTATTCTTGGACTCAACGAAGTTGAGCCTCTGTTGCATCTGCTAATATTCATAATTGGGTGGGTTCATCCCCCAATTTTTCAATTTTTGTGGAAGAAGGCACAGTAGGTACTACGTGGCTTGAATGGATAGCTTGATGTATGTCCTTGAGCTCCTTCTCTATTCTGTCATACAGTGTTTCTTGCTTTGCTTCATGTCTCTATAGGATATCCTCTGAAGTGTCCTCTACGGCTACGATGATGAGATTGACATCATCCACTGTGAGCACATTATTCGATTGAGGCTTATTGGATCGGGTCTTCTTCCGTGCTGAGGGCTTCTACGAAGAAACCTTCCTTTTCTTCAATGTTTCGGCCTCAGTACGGGGGTCCTTCGGTGACGTCACTTCACCTTTTTCTTGCTTGTCTCCCTCTTCCCTTCCTTCTTCTTGGTTCACTTCGTCTCCTGCTCCTCCTCCTGCACGTGATTCAGGCCCACTTTCCTTCGATGCAATGTCCTACTCATCACTTTCTATGTTTTGGATGTCCTCCTTACTCTTCTTTTTCTTCTGTCCATCATGTTCGACCCGGGTGACCAATGGACTTCTGATGATGTCGGGGTTGGAGAGTTTTGCATCTTCGACCAGTACAAGGAACTTTGCTAACCATTCCTTAGTGATATCTTCCATGTCTTCATCGGTCAAAATTACAATCGATGGGGATGCTTGCAATCTGCTATTAGATGATGCATGTATTCCCACAGACATGACTCTCTCAGTCATGAGGTCTACAAGTATTCCCTCCACAGACTTCTCTATTGTTCTACGTTCGCCCGACATGCACACTTGTAATAAAATAAATCAAGTAGGCAAATGGAAAATAAATATACTCAAATGGATGGTGAGGTCTATAAAGCACAATGTGATATGCAATCGATTCTCTATAAGCTTGGATATCTCTGTTTGCAAAAAGTGGTCCCGGTGCAACATCTGATAGGTTAAATAAGAAGCGTCGTAATGAGTTCCTCCAAGGGTAGGAATGCCTTAATCAATATGAATCTATCCATTATGGCGCGGTCTCAACGGTTCAATGGTGATATTTACGGAAATAACTGTGTTTCTTGTTGTTCTGGAGTGTTAGTCTAACGGTCAGGCCACCTCCAACAGTCACATAGCTTTGTCGTGGCAAAGTATCATTCTGCATGGTTCTGCTATTCCGACGAGGTTCAAGTTCTTCAAGCCTTCCTCCTGCGAAGTCTTCTCTAGAACTTCCTGTAGTTTTTCTAACTTTTCTTTCTTCTCACTAAGATTTCTTGCCTTCTTTCCTGTGATCTGAGTCTCTGGATTCCTCTTTCCATTCTTATTATTATCTTTTCTTAGCATAGTGACTTTGCGTTGCTGATGTCCTTTCAAAGGGTTCATATATAATACCTCCTTTCTTACTAGGTCCTGGGTGGACATACTTTCTTCTTGCATGGATAGGTCCTTCAATCCTTCTTGCGCTCTTTCAAAGTTGACAACTACTTCTCTTTCATTCTGCTACTTTGACTCAACTTCTCGTTCTTCTATCAGTCGATCTATTCTTTGAGCTATGAAATCCCTTAGTTCTTGCCTTTTCTTTTCTATGGCTTCCTCCTTTTCTTTCCTTCTGATCTAATCCTTCTCAATCCAAGTCTTTCCTAATAAAAGTGGAAAAGGGGCATTGTTCTCAACAACCTAATAACTTCGAAATCCTCTTCTGTTGACGTTTAGTGAGAAATCATAGGTATATTAGTAACTCTTCCACATAGGGTTATCATCTTTCCTTTAAGCAAGCCTATCCTTCCTAATGAAGGTATCATAGAAGGCTTTCCCAAAATTTCCCAATTTCTTTCTGTCATAATATTCACATGTGTTTCTTCATCCAATACATAGTCTATGTCAAAGTCTTCTATTCTTGTAACTATGTGTTGTTTTTCTTTCAGGATCTCTGGTAAACTGATGTCTATGTGATCATCCATTTCTTCTTTTAACTGTATTAACATGGTCTCTGACTCTTTTTTTGTATGATTCTTTAACATATCCTTAGTTTCTTGACCTTCTTTATAGTCTTCTTGTCTCATGTTCATCTTTTCAACTTTATCAATCATCCTTGGGAAATGCTCAACCTCATGACCAATAGATTTACAACAAAGACAAAGAGGACCTATACCAAGGCATTCTTTAGCAAGATGTCTCGGTATTCTGCAATTATAACACAATGTCAATTCTATTTTTCTTTTAAACGATCCCCAACCTTTCCTGTATTGCACACTAGGATCACAGTGATGGACCTGCATTCTACAAAAATTATTTCTAGGTTCCCGCATCCACTTATTAATCCAAAAATTCTTTCTATGCATAGGAATAAAATATCTTTCTCTATTTCTATCAAATTTATTCAAATCAACTCTTTCTTCTAACTGTGCCCTAGTTTTCAGATTAAGAGAAGATCTATTAAACATACCTAGATTCATACTTTCGAAGAAAAAATTTCCACTTATCTTACCTTTACCATAGCATAAAGCTTTAAGATCTTACCTCATTCTTTCAGATCCAGTTTATTTTCTCAGCACTGATCTTCACAAGTTAAGTAGAATATTGCACACTACAACAACAGATCTATGCACATATATTTTTTTTCTTCAGTTCCTAGAAATCATAGTTTCATGTCCCGACAACAGAACCATTTGTTGGCACAACGGAAGACCTAGGGTTCAACACTTAAACAACGCACCAACAAAACCCTAACTACTGGCCCTTTTGTCAACACCTGCAAAGAAGATGAAGTCTCACCCAAGGTAGATGCAGGGGGGGTTGTAGGACTCAAGTGTCTACAACCAAGCTGGGACATAGATCTATGATTACGATACTTAATAGAGCACTTAGCCAAGAACATGCATTAGATTATGATCCTCATTTACATCACAAATTTAACCCTAATTATAGAGCAATGTAGTAATAACCAAGATCTAACACTTCCAATCACTTTAACACACGAAATTAGCTTAGATCTAGCATTCATTCACATCATTAATCACTAAGCTACAACATCATATGCATTCGTTATACATAACATCAACAACACTAAGAAAATAATGACATAAGTAACATCGCACAAAGCATATCAAGACATGGGATATACGTGGTTCACCCCAGTATGGGGCTATGTCCACCAACTTCTTCTTCTTATTTATTAGTCTTTGATCTCTTTACATTCATCTGCTCCTATGCACAAAGCCACATAGCCCAACTCCACAGTGGACAAGTGATATGTGCACAACGCACTAGATCCACCTTCCTCAAAATCAGGTCAGGGCACAGAGACAACTCCTTGATAGCACAAATCCTTACATACTCTGTTTGCACAATGCAAATACAACTTCTTGCACTGAGCCAATATTAACCTACTATGCACTAAGCCACTAGTAGTTATGCACTAAGCCGATTCTAGTACTTCTTACATCGCTTAGGTACCTATTTATACATTTACACAAAGGCCTAAAACATGGGTAAACCCAAGGGCCAACATCTCATACCCTTTACATAAACCCTAACAACCCTTTGCTGGGTCCGCAAGCCCACAAAACAAGCGATATCCCATGATCTTCACTTTGCCTGGGTGCTCCATCTTCGACTAGCCTGTCGGAGTCCAAAATGCAGTCAAACACGACCAATGTTTCCTCAAAACTTGGTCAAGGACCAACACATACAAATGCAGGGCAACATCTGAAAAGGATTCCCCTATCCTCAACAATAATCATCCTGAGATTATAATTTTTGAAAATCCTCTTGTAATAACCCCTCATATACCTCGAGCTTCAACTTCTACTTTATCATATCCTCAAGCAACCACCCCAGTATCTCCTCCTAAGCCTGAAAGCCCATTTGTCCCAAAGATGGTTGTAAACAGGATGGAGTCCATCATTATGGACAGGTATGCACCTTTAGTACTTCCTAAAAACCTAAATGCATTTCCAACAAGAGACTACATGAAATATCTTCCTAGGTACAATGATGAAGGGGATGTCATTGCTGAGGAACATCTCATATATTTTTACAGCTTTGCAGAAAATTTTAACATTGAACGTGTAGACGTTTGGATGATATTGTTTATGTAGATCTTGGATGGAGAGGTAAGGAAGTGGTTTCATGGTCTTCTCCCATACTTTAGTATAGGTATTGAGGCATTAGATGAAACCTTTATAAAACAATGGGGGGATCTAAAAGATTACCTGTACTACATCACTAAGTTTGGGGATTTGAGAAGGAAGAATGGTGAGTTTGTTTCATATTTCACTCAGAGGTTTATTAAGATGTACAACAAAATACCTGATGAGATTAATCCAACTGAAACCTCAGCCAATATCACATTTTCAAATGCATTTGATTCTAAATTTTCTCTCCTATTAAGGGAGAGAAGGTCCACCACTTTGATATCTATGAAAGAGGAAACCCTTGAGGTCGAGTCTAATATTCTAGAATAAGAAAAATTAGAGACAAAATATGAAAGGGAAAAAAAGAAACAAAGAGAAGAGGTTATTTCTTCTTCTTCTAACCCTACAAAATCTGATCCAAAACTTGATGAGATGACAAGAACATTGAAGGATATAACTTCATAGATAGATAAATTAAAACGAGAATCCAAGAAACCAAATAGAACTTATCAGGAAGTTTCAAACAAGAACCTTAATCAGTTCGTAAGACGTAATAATGCCCCTCAAATCATGCAGAGGGAAAGAAGGAATGTTGAAGATCAAAGGATTTTACCCCCTTTTCAGAACAATGAAGTTGAAGAGATGAAGGAAAGTAATGATATTGGAGATGTTTCTATATCCCTTTTCAATGAAGCTGAACTCCATCCTAGTCACCTAACCCAGTAAGAGTTGTTAATTATTTGCGTTGGTTGTCATTGATGTCAACCCTTGAAGAAAGTTCGGTAGCGAATTCTGGTAGCACAAAGGTTTGGGTAATGGACCCAAGTTAATGGTATGAGTTTTAATATATATGAAGGTAATACTCTTCTATATGAATAGTACATGTCATGCCATTTTTGGTGGTATGTGGAACGTCACATAAATCCTCACAGTTACAGAGTTATGGCCATGTGAAGTTGAAGAACCCTAATGAGTCATCTAGAAGCCCCAAAAGGTCAAAGTAGTCAAAGTGATTGCAAAGAAGAAATTATTTAAATAATAAAGTGAATTTATGAGTGTACTATAAGTCAAAGTGGATACAAAAGAAATCATTTAAATAATAAAGTTAATGGAGAAATTACTAAGTGGACAAGTGGTTAGAAGTGAGTTAGCCCTAAAATAAGGAAAGTGGTTTAAGATGGTTAGAAGGTAAATAATAAAGTGAAGTGATGAGTGTACTATAAGTCAAAGTGGATACAAAAGAAATTATTTAAATAATAAAATTAATAGAAAAATTACTAAGTGGAGAAGTGGTTAGAAGTGGGTTAGCCCTAAAATAAGGAAAGTGGGTTAACATGGTTAGAAGGTAATGGTCCCTTGAGGAAGCTACATGAAAATATAAATAAGAGGCAAAGGTCTCTCATTTAATCACCTATTGAATATCATTGATTATCTATTTTTTGAAAGGTTATTTGGGCATGTATTATTGAAAGAGAAAAGTGTGGCAAAAAAAGTGCAGCGAGAAAAGTGTCGCGGGAAAACCATGGCAAGAAAACTGTGACAGAAAAAGTGAGGCAAGAAAATCACGGCAGGAAAAGTGCGGCAGAAAAAGTGCAGCGGGAAAATCGCGGCAGGAAAAGTGTGGCAGAAAAACCGCGGAAAAAAAAGTGCGGCAGTGGATTCGCGGCAACAGAACACTGCAAGCGGAAAAAAAAGGTATGGTTCTCATATGTGTAGTGTTGAATTTATGAATCAATTTGAGGGTTTGCCTTGTAAATATGTTGGATGCCCTCTTGGGAGTTTATGACTTGAAGTAGAGTTGATATGAGGAAGATCTACTGAAGTTTAGTATTGATTCATGTTTGAGGGCTTTTGGTTGAGGTATGTTGTTGAAGTTATTGGTACAGATAGAGGTTGTATAACAGTGAGGTTCTAGCACATGGTTTGAGGTACAGACTTGTGGTATAGTGTTTGAGATATATGTGATCAGATCAGATTGAATATAGTTACCAACTTAACGAGAACTCTACAGAGTTCTCGTTTTTTGGGGGTCAAGTTTTTTACCCCGTTTTTAAAAATGGTGCTACCGGTAGCACGTCCCTCCATTTTTAGGTGGTTTTTTAATATTTTAAATTTTCTAATACATAAGGTTTCCACTTTGTTTTTTTAAATGGTCGTTTTTTTATTTATTTTCAAACTGTTCAATTTTTTTTTTTTTTTCTTTTTTCTCAACGATGTTTTTTCATCTATTTTCAAACTTTTCTATTTTCTATTTTATTTTTATTTTTATTCAATCTTGTTTTTAATCATATTTCCATGCTT
>JASDQU010101113.1:191361-209698 GCA_032191745.1 Picea mariana
CTGCGCCACAACGAAGATCATTCACTCCCAGGTGTGTAAATTTCTTTTATGGTCATTATTTGTATTGTACTAACTTTGGACATAAGGTTGCAGATTGCAGGGATTATAAAAGAAATGTTCAAGCAAGAAATGCCTATGTGGCCCCATGTAACATTGAATGTTACAAATGTCATAACTATGGACACCTAGCTAGTGATTGTAGAAGCATGATCGATACTTCCATGAAAGAGAACAATGATATCAAATGTAAGAAAGTATGGATAAGAAAAAACGAAGAATAGGTGAACAAAGACCGGGTCCCAGAGATCACAAGATTGGCAATAAAACAAGATGAAGAGAATTCTATAGAGAAAAAGAAAGATGTCAAATACAGAAAGGTTTGGAAAACAACTGAAAGAAAAGAAGGACATGTAAATAAGGAGCAGGTTCAAGAGATTGTACTTTCAGGAATTGTAGTGAAAGATAAATCCATAGAAAGAAAGAAATAATTCAGATCTCAGAGAGATGATGAATCTACCAATGAAGATGATGATGAGTACACATGAGAGCAGGAATTGTTCTAAGCCATCCGATTTAGAGAATCCTAGGTAACATGAATATTAGATAGGGGGAGTTTATGCGATAGCTGTGACAAACCAAAGAACCATCCTTCGAGTAGCTTGTAGATTTTGAATAGACAGATATAGAGAAGTCAATTAGTAGAAGTATAATCAATTGTATTAGTGAATACTTCATGATATTACAATGATAAATGGGTCAAAATTATGGACAATTGTGCAGTAGATACTTGGACAATATGGACAGAGATGGATTCTTAAGAACACTTAGCAGGTTTGGATAGATATATAACAGTGGATGGGAGCATGGATTCATAGATTGGTTCAGAGAGTGGTTCAGATACAAAGGAACATTATCATAATGGATGATAATTACATAGGAAATGGCTCGAATAATGCTAATGGATTCAAAATAGAGTAATGCTCAGAAACAACAATGACAAAACTCCCTACGAGTTATGGAAAGGAAGACCAACAAATGTAAATCACTTCAGAGTATTTGGAAGAAAATGCTACATCAAAAGAGAAGATGGCAGAATGGGAAAGTTTAACTCTCGTGTGGACAAAGGAGTACTTATCGGTTACTCAAGTATAAGGAAAGCATACAAGTGTTACAATCTGAGGTTGAACAAAGTTGTGGAAAGCATCAATGTAACAATTGATGAAATAGGTGGACAAGAATTAAAGGAAGAAGAAAATGAATCAATGGAACAACTTTACGAAGAAGGAGAAGAAGATGAATAAGAAATCTACATCGGAAAACCATAAGGATTTTAGTTGTCAGAGAACACAGATTACATGAACAAATTGAAGAAGGCCTTTTATGGTCTAAAACAGGCTCCTATATCATGGTACTCTAGATTGGATAAATATCTATAGCGGGAAGGGTTCAGAAAAGGAAGTGCAGACAACAACCTCTACATCAAGGTAACTCAAGATGGTATTTTATTAATTGAAGTTTATATTGATGATATTATTTTTGGATGTACTGATGATAGGTTAAGCTATAAATTTGCAAAGGATATGCATAATGAATTTGAAATGTCATTACTTGGAGAACTATCCTTCTTTTTGGGTCTTCAGATACGTCAAAGTAACCAAGGAATCTTTATTTCTCAAACTAAGTATATCAGAGAAATGCTAAAGAGGTTCGGAATGGAAGATTCAAAACTAGTTACCACTCCTACGCAAACCAGTTGCAAGTTGAGCAAAGATGGTGATTGATAGTCTATAGACCAGAGGCAATACAGGTCAATGATTGGTAGCTTACTATATGTGACATCTAGACCATATGTAATGCAGGAAATTGGACATGTGGCACAATTTCAAGAAGCACGAAAGGAATCACTTGTATTAGAAGTGAACAGGATTTTCAGATATCTGAAAGGAACATAAGAGTTTGGATTATGGTATCCAAAAGGAAATGATCTATCACTTATTGCTTACACAGATGTAGATTGGGTAGGTTGCATTGATGACTGACGAAGCACCAATGGAGAAACGTTCTACTTGGGTGAGTGTTTAGTATCTTGGCTAAGAAAGAAAAAATCATCAATATCTTTATCTACAGCCGAAGTAGAGTATATTGTAGCAACAACATGTTGTACACAGGTTCTATGGATGAAACAAACTCTTTCAGATATACATTTTGAGTATGATGAGCCCATTCCAATCTATTGTGATAATACAAGCACCATCAATATCTCAAACAACCCGATGATGAACTCCAAGACGAAGCACATTCCAATCAAGTATCACTTTCTACGGGAACAGGTTGTAGAGAAGAACATCAGAGTTGAATATGTGGGCACAAAAGAACAACTGACAGACATCCTTACAAAACCGCTTCCACGGGAATCCTTTGAGTATCTTTGCTAGAGACTTGGAGTAATTTCTACTCCAAAATGAATGCTTTTGAATTCTTATCTTATATGTCTTCGATTTACACGAGGAAGAACCATAAAGAGGAAATTTCAGGTTGGGAGATTAGTTTCAGGAAGAGTTCAGTTAGGGGGAGTATCCCCAATGAAATTTTAGTTAGGGGGAGCAGCCCAGATGGAGAGATACATTTTCCATTGATGACAAAGGGAGACAGATTTATCAGATGCAAAGGTAAATGCTTGGAGAAAGAGAATAGAGGCATGGTTCCAGGGGGAGTGATGGTCACAGGGGGAGCATGAGTGATATGAATTCAATATTGCATCAAAGTGTTTCCATCAATTCCAAAGGGGGAGATTGTTGATTATTTGGGTTGGTTATCATTGATGTCAACCCTTGAAGAAAGTCCAGTAGAAAATTTCGGTAGCACAAAGGTTTGGGTAATGGACCCAAGTTAATGGTATGATTTTTAATATATTTGAAGGTAATACTATTCTATATGGATAGTACATCTCATGCCATTTCTAGTGGTATGTGGAACGTCACATAACTCCTCATGGTTAGAGAGTTATGGCCATGTGAAGTTGAAGAACCCTAATGAGTCATCTAGAAGCCCCCAAAGGTCAAAGTAGTCAAAGTGGCTGCAAAGAAGAAATTATTTAAATAATAAAGTGAAGTGATGCGTGTACTATAAGTCAAAGTGGATACAAAATAAATTGTTTAAATAATAAAGTTAATGGAGAAATTACTAAGTGAACAAGTGGTTAGAAGTGGGTTAGCCCTAAAATAAGGAAAGTGGTTTAAGATGGTTAGAAGGTAAATAATAAAGTGAAGTGATGAGTGTACTATAAGTCAAAGTGGATACAAAATAAATTATTTAAATAATAAAATTAATGGATAAATTACTAAGTGGACAAGTTGTTAGAAGTGGGTTAGACCTAAAATAAGGAAAGTGGGTTAAGATGGTTAGAAGGTAACCCCTTGAGGAAGCCACATGAAAGTATAAATAAGAGGCAAAGGTCTCTCATTTAATCCCCTATTGAATAATATTGAATATCTATTTTGTGAAAGACTATTTGGGTAGGTATTATTGATAGAGAAAAGTGCGGCAAGAAAAGTGCAGTAAGAAATGTGTGGCAAAAAAAGTGCGGTAGAAAAATCGTGGCAGGAAAAATGTGACTGAAAAGGTGTGGTAGAAAAAGTGCGGCAAGAAAAGCACAGTAGGAAAAGTGTGGTAGAAAAAGTGCGGCAGGAAAAGTGTGGTAGAAAAAGTGTGGCAGAAAAATCACGGTAGAAAAAGTGTGGCAGAAAAATCGTGGCAGTGGATTCGCGACAGCAAAATCGGGGCAACAGAACACTACAAGAAGAAAAAAAAGGTATGGTTCTCATATGTGTAGTGTTGAATTTATGAATCAAGTTGAGGGTTTTCCTTGTAAATATGTTAGATTCCCTCTTGGGAGTTTATGGCTTGTTGTAGAGTTGATCTGAGGTAGATCTACTGAAGTTTAGTATTGGTTCATGTTTGAGGGATTTTGGTTGAGGTATGTTGCTGAATTTATTGGTACATATAGAGGTTGTATAACAGTGAGGTTCTAGCACATGGTTTGAGGTATAGACTTGTGGTATAATGTTTGAGGTGTATTTGATCAGATTAGATTGGTTGATGAGTATACAGTGATAAGTTTATCAGTGACATATTCAATTTCTACTTTTGAGTTATATGTAATCAGATCATATTGGTACATATTTGGTGCATGGTTGATGCACTTGTTGATGGTATAGGTTGATGTACAGGTTGGTGCATGGTTGATGCACTTGTTTATGGTACAGGTTGATTACAGGTTTTTTGGATAGGTTATTTGTATAGGTTTGGTGCATGGTTGATGCATCTGTTTATGGTACAGGTTGAGGTACAGGTTGATGTATGGTACACGTTGGCACAGGTTATTGGTACAGGTTGTTATAGGTTGATTACAAGTTTATTGGTACATGTTTACAATAGTATATCTCACAATGATAGTGTGATAGTGGTTCCATCATTCTACTTCTACATCAGGGCAGTTGGACGGGGCAAATACAGGTGGTTGTAGCCATCTTCTGGTTGTAGCCGAAGAATATAGGGGGTTGTATCCTCCTTCTGGTTGTAGCTAGAGAATTGGGGAGTTGGAGCTTCCCTCAAGTTCTAGCTTGAGAAACTAGGGGGTTGTAGCCTCCTTCTGGTTGTAGCCAGATAATTGGGGAGTCGGAGCTTCCTTCAGGTTGTAGCTTGAGAAATTAGGGGGCTGGATTCTCTTTCAAGTTGCAGTTGGAAAACAAAAGAATCTAGTGATTCCAATAAATATAATTCTTAAAGACATATAAGAAAAATCATTATGTGGTTTTCTCCCGCTTTGGGTTTCCATGTAAAACACTGGTGTACTGTGTATGTGTGTGATTTCTCATTTTTTCATTGTTTATTTACCCTGCAACTATTGGATGATAATGCTACATTGATATAACACTTGCATTTTATGGTGAAAATTGATTACATTGTTTTATTACTGATTCACCCCCCCCTCTTAGTAATCCAACAGAGTATGAAATTTCTCTAACGTCAAACCTGTTTGATGATGACAGAAAGGGAGATGAAGTTTTTCAAAGTCAACCTCAAAAGAAGTATGATCTAAGGCCTAGACCAAGGGGTCCAAAAATAATTGTGCCAACTTGGGATAAGAAATCATATCTTCCACCCAAGCAAGGTCCAAACTAGGGCACAAGAAACAAAACAGATTAGCAAACACAACCAACTAAACCTATTGTTTCAGAGGTGAAATAAGTGGATATAAAGGTAACTTCTTTTAATATATAGCATGAGTTAAGTAAAATCAAGATTGATGTACCTTTGATAGAGTTAATGAAAAATAATCCTTTTAAAATGTCTATCATGAAGGCTTTGCAGAAAGATGAGAATCCTGCTATCATCATTGGCCCACACATTGAAGATGGGTCTGATGCTTCCCCACCTTTTTATATATCCTTGAATGTCCATGAAAAAATTCTACACAATTTCCTTATGGACTCTGGGGCCTCACACAATTTCATGCCTAAGGTTGTCATGGATGAGTTAGGGTTAAAAATCACCAAGACATACCATGCCCTTTACTCATTTGATTCTAAAAGGCTTAAATGTTTGGGAGTAATTAAATATTTGGTTGTTTCTCTATCTCAGTTTCCCCTGAAATGTATTTTTATGTATATTTTTGTAGATGATATACCTTCCAAGTTTGGCATGATTTTATCCAGGTATTGGGCCAAGAAAGTGGGAAGATCTCTTCAGATGGATCTTACATATGAAACCATCCCTGTTTTTGGAGAAGAAAATAGAATATTGTATAGAGAAGTCATATTGTATTACAGTGTGAGTGATCATCATAATTGAGGTAATCATCCTATTTATGCCGTAGAATATGAAATTGGGTCATCTATTTTTCACATTAATGATGATGCTCCAGAATTATCAGTTAGCAAATGCAACAACCAATAAGATATAGGCCAAAGAAATGAAATATGGAAGATGTATTTTTATGGTCCATCTTCAAATGAGGGATCTGGTGATGGCATAGTCCTTATTTCCCCTTCAAAGGAAGTGGTTTCACTCTCATACAAATTAGAATAGGAAACAACGAACAACATAGCAGAGTATGAAGCCTTAGTGTTGGGGTTTAGAGCTGCAAAAGATATAGCCATTGACAAATTGGCAGTCTTCGATGATTCTGAATTGGTTTTCAATTAGGTAAAGGACATTAATCAAACAAAATAGTTGAGGCTAAGTGTTATTGAACAAATTGGTAAGTGCGAACACAAATTAATCTCCCTAACTTCCACAGGAAGCTAGAACAAAACAAGACGGAATACAAACTTCACCTTAGACTTTATTGTCATATAAACTAGTTTAAAGAGGGACAAGTGACATACCTTTTAAATGACGCTTGATCCTATCTAGTGTCTTCCTTGTCACTCCATATTTGGATTTGCGGGATAGTGAACCTGGTTAAGAAGCACAAACCAACAAAGAGAGATAACATAGATATATATTTATATTCCAATGAATTCTATGTATAAGATCAATGAGTTATACAATAAAAGTAAAGACACTTTTATAGGGAAGAAATGTATTGATGCATTATATTAAAATGGAAAGTGGAGAATACAACCCATGCCTTAATGTTTCAAGGTCCCTTTCAATGTCTCTTTTCTCCAACAAACACACCTTTTCTCCAATGCCTTTGATGAAGAAGATCCACCATCTAACTTGGAGAGATAAAGAAAAGCTATCTCAAGTATAATCTATAGCAGAATTCTTCATGCATATGCAAGCCTTTGCAAACCTTATCCTTTTCTATAAGAGATCCATATTTATATAGGATGAAAGAAGGATGGACGAGGAAATTAGGATGATCCCACTAAATTAGAGAAGCGAGTAAGATCCAAACTGATCGGAGGCCACCTCATCTTCTAGAATATTCCCTTCTACAACATTCGTGAATTTTGACTTTTCCCTTGTTTAAGCATCGTCACACCCTATGCACAGGCATCCCCCAACGATGTCGCATTTCATATTTTGTGCATCGTGCGACGATCAAGCATCATCTCACCCCAAGCATAGAGTAGGGTGAGATGATCTCCCTTGTCATAGTTTTTTAAGGAAGGAAAAACAAACCACTTTTCTCATGGAGAAAGTCTCTTTTAATGTTTTCAGAGAACATGAAAGTGAGTTATAAAAATGTCGTCAGTTGATCACTAGGGTGATGAAAATAGTGTGTAACACTAAGGAAATATAGGAATGAGGTATGGGACATAGTTGACGATTTCTTTCTAGCTTTCAATATTTCTTTTATCCCTATAGATGCCAATCAAAGGGAAGACTCTTTAGCTCTGGTTGCTAGTACTTTCAAGCCTACCATTGGTCCAAATTTTAAATGTGAGTTGGAGGTTAGGCACAAAACAACAATACCAGACAATGAAAAACACTGGCAAGTTTTCAGTGACGATCAAGAACTTAAGAGTTTTCTGTAAACCATTGATGAATTTTCAAATATCTCTATTAACAAAGAAAATGAGAATGATGAATAAGAAAATCAGCAGACACGTCCATTTCTGAATAAGGTGGCTGGTCACAACATTGTGGAACGAAAAAAAAATCATATTCCAAAAGGCTTAGTCCCACTAGAGAGACTTTTTGACATAAAGGATGTCTCTAGGAAAGTTGAAACTAAAATTCACGAACATGAGGTTCTAGACTGTAATATTGGGATAGTTGTAGATCCCAATATCATCAAGATATCCAAATTATTGTCAGATGAGCAGAGAGACAGGTATGTCATCCTTATGAAAAAATTTGTTGATATTTTTTCATGGTCTTATGAAGACCTAAAAACCTTTGACACTGAAATCGTTCAGCATAAAATTCCTCTGAAATTGGGATCTAAGTCATTTACGCAGAAAATTAAACAATTTAACCCTCTATTGATGTCTATTATTGAAAAGGAATTGAATAGGATGCTTGATGCCAAGATTATTGTGCCATGAGATATTCAGATTGGGTCGCCAACTTGCTGTTGGTTAGGAAAACGAGTGGTGAAATACGGTTATGTGTGGACTTGAGAAACATGAACAGGTGTTCGTTGAAAGAAAACTATCCATTTCCCAATATGGATCACATTTTGCAAAGGTTGGTAGGTGCTCACATAATTTCCATGATGGATGGTTATTCCGAGTACAATCAGATAGCAATGTTCGAAGAAGTAAATAAAAAAATTCCTTCACTACTCCATGGGGCACCTTCATGTATGAAAAATTTCCCTTTGGCTTGATGAAAGCAAGGGCCATGGAAATTGAATTTGAGGGTGAAAAGGACAAGTTCATGGTGATATACCTTGATGACATCACTATCTTTTCAAAATCTGACGATGAACATCTACATCACCTAATGCAAATATTTCAAAAATGTGTAGTTATGGAATCTCATTGAATCCCAAAAAATCCCATTTTTGTATGTTAGAAGGAAAGCTCCTAGGTCACATTATATCTGTTGGAGGGATACATATCGACCTTGAGAGAGTAGACTCTATTCATAAAATTGGCATCCCTAGAAATACGAAGGCTTTCATAGGAAAAATAAATTTCTTGAGGTGATTTGTACCAAATTTTGTTGAGATCATTAGGCCCATTAAAAACATGTTGAGAAAGGATGCTGACATTCAGTGGACATAGGAAGCAAGGTCATCCTTTCAAAGGATAAAACAATCTCTAATTGAATCCCTGGTTCTAGTTAGTCCAGATTATTCCAAAGAATTACTAATTTTCTCTTTTTCCTCTGAGGAGACTAATGTTGTCGTACTGATGCAAAAGAATGAAGATGGGTATGAACAACCAAATTCCTTTTTCAACAAAACACTCAGGGATTCATATTTGAAATATGACATGATGGAAAAGCAATCTTATGCCTTAGTGAAGGCCTTGAAATCCTTCAGGGTTTATGTTCTGCAGTGTAAGATAACCACTTATTTCCCTAGCAACAGTATTAAAGAGATCCTTGTCCATCTAGACAGTGATGGAAAGAGCGGAAAATGGATATTCAAACTTCTAGAATATGATCTGCACATAAATCCCACTAAATTGATCAAGGTATAGGACCTTGCAAAGATGTTATTTGATTTGAATTGCAAAGCACTTGAATTGCACAATATCTTCAACCAATCAGATGCTCCATTGATACAAGTCGAAAAGAAGACATTGTAGGTACTGGATAAATATCCTCTTTCACCCTATTATAAAGACATTGTTTATTTTTTACACCACCTTGAATTCCCACCAGAGTTAGATAAATCCAAAACTAGATCTGTTAAATTAAAGGTTGTAAAATACTGCATTTTAAATCATAATTTATATTGGAAAGACCCTGCTAGTATTTTGCTAAAGTGTGTCGATGAAGATGAGTCAAAACAGGTTATAATTGATATGCATAAAGGCATTTGTGGAGGGCACCGACATTGGAAAGATACAACCTTCAAAGTTCTAAGGGATGGATACTATTAGACCACAATATTTTCTGATGTATTTTCCATGGTTAGAACATGTGAAGAGTGCCAAAAATTTGTTGGAAAGCAGAAATTTCTCTCGTTGCCCCTAAATTCAATTATTACAAATGACCCATTTCAACAATGGGGCCTAGATTTTATCGAGGAGATAAACCCACCCTCCACTCGAAAACATAAGTGGATCCTTACTGCCACTGATTACTTTACAAAATGGATTGAGGCTATTCCTGCCAGGAATTCCACTGACAAAGTGATAATGAACTTTCTAGAAAGGAACATCTTTTCCAGGTTTGGATGTCCCAGAAAACTAATAACAAACAATTCTCAGGAATTCAAGTCCAATGTCGTGATTAATTTATGTGGGAATTACAATATTATCTTGGTGCATTCTACACCATATTATCTGCAGGAGAATGGGTTGGCAGAGTCATCAAATAAAACCTTCATCGAGATTTTTAAAAAATTGTTGGCTGAAAATAAAAAATCACGGGATTCCAACTTGAGGTATGCCTTATGGCCTGATAGGATCAACACCAAAAAGTCACTGGCTACCTCCCCATTTCACCTAGTCTATGGGGTGGATGTTGTTTTTCCAACCCAACTTGGTCTACCAGTGTTGAAATTTTTGCAGGAAGAAGTGGAGGAGCCTAATGACATTCAGAGGAGGATTTTTTAGATTATTGAAGTTCAGCAAAGAAGAGAAATATTAAATGAGAAAAATGAGGCTTATGAAAGCAAGGTCAAGGAAACTTTTGACAGGAAAACCAAAAAACATACTTTTCAAGCACATGACCTGGTTCTGAGATGGGATGCTAGGAGGGAGGACAAGCCCAAACATGGTAAGTTTGATAGCCTTTAGTTTGGAACTTTTAAAGTAGCCAAGGTTTTGAATAACAATACCTTTGTATTGAAAAATATGGATGACACTGAGATCTTTGGAAGCCCAGTCAATGGGCATTTCCGGAAGCATTATTTTCCCCGATGAACTAGAAGTGGTTCAATTTGTACATAGTTGTTTTAGTTTTCAGTATGATTTGGTAGTTTAGTGTGAATAAAAGACTCCATGGACCAATAAATGCATTGGGGTATAGTTGCGGATTTGGTTTTTAGTTGAAATAATACAGATGTCAAGGCTGGTAAAGGGAATCAAGTGGCTCGTGGGAAAAATAAAGAAAAAAGGCACACATGTCTATTGTTCTTATCACCTCACACAGAAGGGCTACCCCCACTTGGAGTTCATGTTAGATCTTAGGCTTGCACCTCTTCCTCATCAAACCATCCTATTCATCTACCAACCTAGCTCTTAGTTAGTCTTTCTTCTTCATTCTGTGTTAATTCATTTGATTTTATGCCATCCCCTTTTTTCTTAGTGTTAGTTGTTTTTCCCTTTATAAGGTTGAGTTAGGTATTGATTTGAGTTTGGACAAGTATTATCACCATGGTTTATATCACTGATGGATCACAAGAGAGTTATCCTAGTCCTACAGGTGTAAAACTGTTGATTGCAAGAATGCCAACATTCTTACAATCAATAAACAAGCTTTGTTTTAATGAGTTTTCATGGTTTAGATATATTTTAAAGTTTGAATAAATCCCATTGACACCCAAATCACACTCATTTGTTCCTACTTACCTCGAAATCTTGCGCATCGTTTCCCTGTTCATTTTTTAGTGCAGGTTTTGAGTGAACCCTAAGTGACGCATAGTCTTGGCCACCATTATCAATAGAGGGAGCTAGGGCACAATGATACCACCACGAGAGCGTTGGAAGCTTCAGAGAGTATATCCAACAAGGATCAAGTGGTTTGAAGCCATACCGGATATCTGTTCTTTCAATGGACACCATACATAAATCACTCTAATATTTTCACAAAATTTTGATGGATTCCAGGCACAATTTGGGGATGTAAAAATCCACATAACAGAGCATTCTATTGCAACAACATTTTCTCTCCCTATCAGTGGCGATATGTCGTTCAAGAAATGGAAGTTACCAACTGAGTTGTGCAGCCCGTTCCTAGTAGCAGAGCATTAGAGCCCAGACTGGAGCCAGGGCATTCCGATCCAATGGTTGAGAGAGGAATGAAGAGTCATCCTATCAGAAATATAGAGGTACATCATTGGAGAAGGTAGGTTTTTTATTATCCATTGATATCATCTCATATTTCTCATGCATCTAAATGGTGATAAGGAAATGAATCTCCCATTATACCTTCTGAAAATCCTAACCAAGATGTCCAAAAGAGTATAGAACTATCCACAAAGTTCTCATAGGAGCCTCTACCATCGGGGATTTATAAAAATACTAGTTCTATATGCTCTCAATGAATTGAAAATCTCTTGGGCAGAAATTTTAGTATCTCTAGGGTTACAGGATGAAGAGCCAAACACTCAGCAACCATCAAAATAGGAAATTGAAGTTCCCTGGGAAGCTAGGGTTTCCACAGATTCTAGAATTTCATTAAAAACCATCCAACATTACAAATAACAGACCCTACCTACAAAAAGAAGGACTATATATGTCAAAGGAAAATCCATCACTCCAAAGAAGGATGAAATACCTCAGAGGCAACTGAGGTCATCCAAAGTGAAACAGAGGGCCAAAGAAGATGATAAAGTATATGTCAGAAAGGGTAAAAAAAATGTTTGTTCAGTAGTCCAACCATCTCTTGAGCATATTGAGGTCGAACCTCTGCCCATTGGTATGCAGGTAGAAAAATATCCTAAACTGAAACCAAGAAAACAGCAAAGGAATAAGAAGGTTAGTCCTGAAGAATCTACAATTGAATTTGTGCCATCTCACACATGGATTGGAGAGCCTCCTGGGGAAAAAACAAGGCAAAAAAAAAAGGGGAAACATGTCCCAAGGATTCCAAGTAAACCAAATCAAAAGACCAAGTTGATGAACCAGCTGAGGCTAAACTCTAAATCCTTGTTCGACCCATCCATCGAGGAGAAAAAGATAATTATAATAGAAGATCAATACACTAGAGAAGAGCCCTCTGGGTTTACCAACATGGAAGAAATGGCCATCCACACTTTGAAGTAAATGCCAATAGACAAGACAAAAAATAATAACAACAAGGGACAGAGCTCAAGTATTAATCCTTCTAATTTAGAAACAGAGTACACCACAGCTCCATAAATAGAGCATGCCCTAGATCAATATTTATAAGAGACCGAACCAAAGGCAGTGGGGGAAATGCTTAGGGTACATGAGCTCGTGAAAGAAAACATCAGAGAAAAACCTGAGAATAATCCAAGGTATGAGATGATACCTAGGAAACCTAAGCTCTCCATTGATATCAACAGGCTTGCTACCGAGGAAGAGCATGTCCATGAAAACATTTTGCACAACTGCCTTATGGACTTTGGGGCCTCACACAATTTCATCCCTAAGGTTGTCATGGATGAGCTATGGTTGAAAAACCAAGCCATACCAGGACCTTTACTCATTTGATTCTAAAAGGGCTAAATGTTTGGGAGTAATTAAATATATGGTTGTTTCTCTTAAATATCTAGTTGTTTCTCTATCCTAATTGCCCATGGAAAGTATTGTTATGGATATTGTTGTAGATGATACACTTCCCAAGTTTGGCATGCTTTTATCTAGGTCTTGGGAAAAGAAAGTGGGAGTATCTCTGCAGATGGATCTTACATATGAAACCATACCTGTTTTCAGAGGAGTGATAAAAAATATAAAGGCACTTCCCTGTTATTGCAAAGAGGTTTATCAAAGGATTTGAACCACCTATCCATCTGATTTTCAACAAATTGTTGGTGGATGCACCACTCCATACAAATGTATTTCTTGTTCATAGGTGGTTGTTCTCTAGTTCGAGGATCAATAAAAAGAGACATCAAATCTTGTTTTGAAATACATGTAAGTCTCTAACTTGGTTTGTATCGAGCCCAGTTCTATAAAAATCAAACATCCTTGCCTTGTATTCAGAAATAATACTAAATTTTTCTTGGGCACTTGCAATGGACAATACAATGGCATCCAATAAAGTGTACAAGGACAATTGGCTAGGTTCTCTTGTGCCCCTTAATTCATGGAAAAGTGATCTCAAGGTGGCCAACCCCTCATCAATCTGTGTGTTTATGTTTGGTGGTTGTGGTGGGTTGGGGTTTTATGTACCTCGGTCTACTTGTGTGTGGTTTTCATTGTCTCCAAGTTCCATCTTACTAATATCTGCTACAATTTAATAAGGCATGGCATATAAATTAGGTTGATTTATTTAATTAAAATAGAAAATTACAAAAAACATGCAAATATATATTTTATGAAATTAAAAAAAACAATAAAATAATCACACACACATGCATGCATTAATTTATATTGATAATATATTTCCATTTTATATTGTGAACACAATGACAATTTGACAGATGAAGAATATATGATAGAAGAAAAAATTCTTATACCATCAAGACGAATGATGAAACAAAACAATTATTTCCATTGAACTATGAAGACCCTAGAGAAGTGTTTCTAGCATTTGCAAAGTCCTAAGCATGGTTAAAGAAATGAAGGAATGTTATGATGTTGTTTAGAGAAGAGTTTAGTGATCCATACAACACAATGATGTTGTCCTTCTAGATTAAAAAATGAAGAGTATTAGTGAAATTTATGAACAAGAAAATAGAAGATATGGAAGTGCACTTATGAAAAAGGTATTACAAACAACAATTTCATTTGAGGAAACTAGATGAAAGAAATATTGGAAATGACCCATGAATGTAGAATATGATGTAATGATGAAGAACCAAACATGGGAACTTGTGCCATGTCCTAAATGAATAAATGTTATAGGTTTCAAAAGAGTTTATAAGACACAATTTAATTCAAATGGGGCCGTAGAGAAATTCAAACAAAAAATGAATATTATTCAAAAGATTATTTATCTTGCTTCAAGTCTTAGGGAATATTCATCAAATATATGTTAAGAATACATTGTTGAATGGGAATACATTGTTAAGAATACATTTTTGAATGAGAATACATTATTGAATGTTAAGAATACATTGTTGTGCTACTAGTCCCAAATTGCTTTTGTATGATACACTAATTTGGATTTGGGTGGGTGATATCTATGACAGGAAATCCATAGGTGGCTATGTTTTCCATCTCGGATCAATATCTATTAATCCTTTGGTGAGACAGAGTATAAAGCAACAAATTAAGCAAGAAAAGAAGCAACGCGGATTCAAAATGCCTGCTTAAAGTTTGGCATTACCTGAAATTCTACAAATACCATATTTTGTGACAATGAAAGTGAGATCTAGGTTGTAGAAAATCCAATTCTTCAAGTTAAAATAAATAAACAAGCATACCTAGTTTGAGTTGGACATAGTGACAAGATCCTATCGTTGCTTGGTGCTATGCTCCTCTTTTCTTTCTCAATGAAAGGAAAACACGAGGCACAATGTGCAAATGGGCACAAATTGGGTCCGCAGTCCCTTAAAAAAGGGCACAACAAGAACATGTGCACACGTTCCTGCTAACATGTCTATGTGGCACGCCGAGTGGAGGTTTAGAGTTTTTGGAACCTCTAACCTCTGGAATGCGTGTACGTTCCTGTTCACCTCCTTGCCACTTTTTCGTCCACCAACTTCATGCACTCACCCATATATATAACTACTTACACATTTAATATATATCACTACCATATATATATATATATATATATATATATATATATATATATTTAAACTTAATTATTCAATACATCTATTATTAAATTAATCAATTTATTCTAATTGCTATTTATTGTTATTCTTTTGGTCTCTATCCCTAATAACCACTTTTAGATTCCTAATTATTGCCCATTTTTTTTCCTTTCTGACTTCCTACTTCATTCACCTAATTTCACCATTCATCTAACTTCACCCTTCACCATTTGATAAAGTCTAGACTACCCTGTATGTAACCTTTAACATGAAAATCATGCATAATGTTTTTCATGCATGAGAATCATGTCACCTTTAACATGAGGATCACCTACTTCATTGATCAACACGAAAAAGAGATGCCATTGCCACTCGCCAGCTGAATTACTTATCCAGTTTTACATTAATAAATATATCTCATCGACATAAAAAGATTTATATGTCAGAAGTCAGAACACACTGCACCCTCAATGCATAATGCATATTAAAAAATTCTGTCGCTTTTAAAGAAATATTTAGGATGCAGGACGCTTATTAAAGAAATATTTAACGTGAAAATCATGCAGGACGCTTATTAAAGAAATATTTAGGATGCAACCTTTAACATTAGAACCAGTTATTAAAATTTATGACACATATTCACGTGAATCGACAGTTTCGAAATATTTATACGTCATTGTAATCTGACAGTCAACGCCAACGGACAGTCGTACATGTGTGAAAGCCATTCATATGATCTGTTGAACCATGGGATCTGTCTGTATGATGCTACTTGCAGGAGGAGCTTGAACGCACAAATTTGAAAAATGGGTTCAGTTGAAGAAGAAGCTTCCGTGATCTATAATGCCCCCAACACCAAATGGGGTAATTCTCTTATCAAAGTAGAGGCTGTGCAAGAAATTGCAGGAAAACAGCCCCAAGTGGTGCCAGACAGGTTCATAAGATCAGATGAAGAGAGACCCACAGMAACAACATTACTATCCGATGATCAGCTGGGCATCCCTGTCATTGACATGGCCATGCTCTCCGGAGGTCTACAGAAAGAAGAAGAGATGGCTAAGATCGACAARGCTTGTGAAGAATGGGGCTTCTTTCAGGTAGGGRYGCACTGTCTAATGCCTAATGCYCATTAATCAAGCAAGTAGATAAGTAYGCRAYTATCAATTTACTATKATCCSSTGTGCTACAGGTCGTGAATCATRGCRTCCCTCACTCTTTAATGGATGACATAACGAGAATTGGAAAGGARTTTTTYCRACTTCCTGCCGAGGAGAAAGAAAAGTATGCKATCAGAGATTTTCAGGGGTACGGGCAGATCTTCGTTGTGTCTGAAGAGCAAAAGCGGGATTGGGGTGACTTGCTGGGTTTGATAATATCTCCCCTGCAATCCAGAAATTTGAGTGTGTGGCCATCTGTACCTTCTGACTTCAGGTACGCCAATATAACCTGGTCTATTATAAGGACATTCATATTAAAAGTCAAAAGAGGTCAGTTCAATCGATGACAAATTCAGTAGATCTGTTATCAACAAACACCCAAAAAAGGAATTTGTCAATCGACCATATTGACAAACGCCCAAAAAAGAATAAGTATATACATGCTAAGTTGTGGACATTAGTATTGGCTTCATAGATATTGTGGCATCAATAATTAATAACTACTGACCTTCATAGCTTTATCATCAGCCAACCCTTGTAGCATCTTCCTCTATCAGCAGGAAGCTCACGGATCCAGCTAGTCAAGGGAACTAGAAAAAAAACGATTTCTGGTTTGTGAGGTTCTTTGCTGTTTATAGAGACTGCTTCACTGATAATGAAATTATAGCAATTGCAATAATTTTGAACTCAGGGTAGATGGCAATAGACCTTTTTATTGCTATATTTGACTATTTGCAGTTATCAAGAACAATACAATGCTATATTCACCATTTGCAGTCCTCAATGCTATATTTAACTCTAAATCTCTAAATTTTTATAGATTAAATAGTTAAGCGTTTTGTTTTAACCTATTTATTCATGGTGAATGGTATGTTGAATGAAAACGCTATTTCTTATGTCAAATTTTTATAGACTAAATAGTTAAGGGTTTTGTTTTAACCTATTTATTCATGGTGAATGCTATGTTCAATGAAAAAGGCTATTTCTTATGTCAATTGGGGATTTTTATTTATTTTTAAATGTCTGTATTATCTCTTATATCAAAAGGGGGATTTTTAGATTTTTATTTATTTTTAAATATCTGTATTATTTCTTATATAAAAAAAAGGGATTTTTATTTATTTTTAAATGTGTGTATTATCTCTTATATGAAAAAGGAATATTTTTTTAAGATAAGGGGTATCTCTTATATTAAAAAGGGAGATTTTTGTTTATTTTTAAATATCTATTTATTTCTTATATACAAAAAGGGGGGATTTTTATTTATTTTTAAATGTGTGTATTATCTCTTATATGAAAAGTGGAATATTTTTTTAGATAAGAGATAGTTTTTTAGATTTTTTTCACCAGTATTGTTCCTATCAAATGGGTATCGTTCATTCCTATCAAATGGGTATCGTTCATGGGTTCAGTGCAATAATTTTAAAGAAACGATGTTTTTTGGAATTCTATCATAGTGGTAATGCTTTTCTTGATGAATGGTATGATCCAATGGATATGTTTTTATATGATTTGTTTAATTTTTTTGTATTGTTAATATGTTCTATTTAAGTTTAATATAGAAGGTATGTTTAAAGTTTACATTTAAGTTTAATGTTAAATTTTTATAAAAATGGTTTTATGTGTTTAGGCTTAGGTTCTTATGTTTTTAATGACTATGATAATGAAATGTTTGGTTGTATTTATGGCCACTTTAAGTATTTGCATTTTATATATTTGTTACTTTGCACCTTGTGATCTTGCAACTCATCTTATGACATTGCAAGTAACATGTGATCTTATAAATCATGCTTGTAATTTTACAAATCATCTTTACAACATTCAATTTGAAAACTAAAATTTATAAATATTTTCAAATATAAAAAGATTAAATTTCCGTAAGATTGACAAAATTGGACATGTCATGCTCAATTCTTAGATGATGTTCATCCCCACATGTAACAATAACAAATGTGTCACCTTAGTAATCTAGGGAAGTTAAAGTTCACACACA
>JASDQU010101113.1:214445-230801 GCA_032191745.1 Picea mariana
GAGAGAATTTAATTCACCCACCCTTCTACAATCAGTCAAAAGGAAGGTTTCCTTATCCTCCAGGCTAGGTTACTAAATGGAAGTTATTTCTCTGCATCTAGGTTACCATATTCTTAAAATAGTATGGCGTAATCATTAACTCAACAATAAATGTGAAATTGGTTATGTTATATATCTGTGTTATTAAAATTTGATAGCCTTTGTTGTGTACAGATGACACTCAATCTCCTCCACTCTAATTTATGATTGAAGACCTTGAATTTCATCTAGGAATACACCATCATCATTGTGGTGGTGAAAATCATGGTTAGCGAATTCATAGTTTTTATAAACTCGAAGCCTCCTCTGGGTTATAAATTCATTGCAGATGTTTTTCACGGCTCTCATGATTTCTCGGGTGGAAGTGTAAGGAGCGGAAATATTAATAATTTCTTTGTCATTGTCTTTGGTGGCAGCCATGGCTTCCTCTTGTGCTCTTGAAGAAGAATCAACTCTCCGAGTATCTACAGTCGAACTCCATATTTTGTCACTACACTCCCCTCCACTATCAACTTTAGGAACTTCTCCTCTAGCACATTCATCAGAGCTGCGACTTCGTCATCCGATCGCCTGAAATTCTCAATGTTGAACGCGTACACGCTTACACAATTGACGCCCAAGTTGAACAACGATTGAGGAGGTTTTTCATTCTAAAACTTAACACCAATAGCCCATTAGAGTAATCAAAGTATAATGAGTAGAGGTRGATGAGGTTCCATTGCTTTTGTTAGAGTTCTTGTATTTTAGAGCTTAACACTAAATATTYCATTAGGATAACCATGAAATTAGGATGAGCTTGACAATTTAATAGGTATGTTCAAATTTTGTATTACAAAACCTTAACATTGAATAGTCCATTGTGGTAGTCAAAGCATAATGAGTAAAGATCAATGAGTTRTTGATTTTGCTAGAGATATTGCAATCGAGAGCTTAACACTAAATGRTCAATTGGGGTAACCATGGAATTAGAACAACCTTGACAATTTAAGATTAAAAACCTCAAAGTATAATGAGATAAGGATGGATGCAAGTTCCATCTAACATTGAATAGAACATGAGTAGCTAATTAATAACTTGGAAAATCTTAAACCCCCAAAGATTTGACCCAATTGTTTTTTGCAACTGAAAAACAGATTATTGTTGTCATTGACAAAGAATGAAAAAGATACACTTCTGTATGCAAAGCTAACTATTTATGGTCATGTCAACTAAATCTAGCCCAAAGTCAATGCATTGTGTCCATTTTGTTGACTACAACTCTAGATAATTTCACCCAAGGAGATAATATTTGAAATTAAAAAAGATTATTCTAAGATTTTGTGAATATTTGTTATAGTCTTTGAACTTTGGTCTTGGAGAAATAATCATTGGGAATTACAAACATAGTTATGAGAATTGTCCAAGCTGAAAGGTGAGGAAATGCAAGGAAACGTTCAAAGTATTGTCCAAGTTAAAAGGTGAGGAAATGGAAGGAAAAATTCAAAGGATTTGTTCAACAAAATAGGGAATTCGCACACAGGACGAACACCTTAAGAAAACACTCACACAACTAGATCAAGGATCATAATACCAATGTTTTTATGTGGTTAAAACCCTCAAAGTGGGAAACAATCCACATCCCTAGCCAATGTGGCCACTTGAGGCTATATATTAATGCAAAAGAAAACTATTTTACAAGAGAGTTTCTCACAACCGATCATCAACAAATGATCATCCATGCTCTTTAAGTAGAGATCATAGACCAATCTGGTGCTAAGCCATAGATCAATATAGTCATTGAGATCGAGGAGAATATGAGTTATTGAATCACTCTATGTATAGAACATATCGTGACTATTGGATTACATAACTACAAATGCATACTAAAGAAACACATTTTTATTAAGACATATAAACCAAGTTGAACTTTACTAACTCCTAAGTGTCTAAATATTCTAACATCCCCCCTTAAGAACAACATGGGATAGGATTGAAGGATTTGCAAAGGTGATACAATAGAAGAAGGAAGGATGAATTAGGGCCTATCCCCCCTTAATGACAACTTCCTAAAATCCTAACATAAATCGAAGTTTGGAATTTTTTCTTTTGTAAGAGACTTTATGAAAATTTCTACAACTTGATCTTCTATAGGGAAAAAGAGCACTTCAAGAAAATGATCATGAATGAGATTTCTGATGAACTACATTTGTAGATAAATGTGTTTGTTGCGCTGATGTTGAACTGGATCTTTGACGATCTTGATGGCACTCTGATTGTTGCACCAAACGACAGTTGGATGTTGTTGCTGGAATCCAAAATATGAAAGGATCTGTCGAAGCCACAAAGATTATTGAATTGTATTAACCAGTTCTCTGTACTCTAATTCTACTAAAGAAAGAGAAATATCTTGTTTTTTCTTACAAGCCCAAGTGAGGGGTATAGAACTAAGTTTGAAAACATAACTTGTAATAGAATTTTGATCATGAGGGTCATCGACCCAATCTGAATCAGTGAAACCAACCAACAAAGGAGTTCCCCATAGACTATAATGTATCCCAAACATAATTATACCCGAGATATACCAAAGTATCTTTTTTTCCACTTTTCAATGGCTTTCATGGGGTGTTTGCATATATTGGGAAACAACACCAACATCAAAGGAAATATCAAGACGATATGAGTCAAATATAAGAGGCTACCAACTAACTAAGGGTACAAAATGGCATCGACTTTGAGAGTAGTGCAGGTGGCAACAAGTTTGACTCTAGTCTAGAAGGGAGAAAGGGATGGTTTATGATCTTCACTATGAAAACAATGAGGAAGGTCACATGCATACTTAGACTGGGAAGGAAAATTCCTTCCTTATTTTGCAATACTTGGAGGCTAAGGAAATAATGAAAATATCCTAATTCCATCATTTCAAATTTATTTTTAAGGTTGGATTTCACACAAGTTAAAAGTTGAGGGTCACTACTAGTGAGGATAAGGACATCAACATAAAGAAAAAGTATTACGATATGGATTCCTAGTTTCTTAGTATAGACATTGGGGTCAAAATGACATCTAGAAAAGTTGGTGTCAAGAAGAAATCTATCCATCTTAGCATACCAAGCTCGAGGATCTTTCTTAATTCCAGAGAGAGATTTTTTAAGAGGAAAACAAGACTGGATTCATTCTGAACATAGCCAGGAGGTTGTTCCATGTAGATTTCTTCTTGCAAATCCCCATGCAAGAAGACAAATTTAACATCCATCTGATGGACCTATGATTTATGTGAGGCAAAAAAGGCTAGAATAAGTCGAATGGAATTCATTTTGGCTACCGGGGTGAAGGCTTCATTGTAATCAATTCCTTCAACATGAGAGAATCCTTTGGCAACTAATCAAGCCTTATGTCTTTCAACACTTCCATCCAATGTATACATAGTTCTATACAATCATTTACATATGACTAGTTTTATTCCTTTTGAAAGAGATACAAGCTCCCAAGTATCATTTTCCATTAAGGAATGATATTCTTCGTTCACTGTTGTGTCCCAATTTTGATGGATGGAAGCTTCTTCTCCAAATGTGTTTGCATCATGAGTCTCTGAAACTATTGGGTATGTGTTATATTCTTTGCAATATTGGTCCCATACTGAATTTCTCACAACCGATCATCAACAAATGATCATCCATGCTCTTTAAGTAGAGATCATAGACCAATCTGGTGCTAAGCCATAGATCAATATAGTCATTGAGATCGAGGAGAATATGAGTTATTAAATCACTTTATGTATAGAACATATCGTGATTGTTGGATTACATAACTACAAATGCATACTAAAGAAACACATTTTTATTAAGACATATTAGACCAAGTTGAACTTTACTAGCTCCTAAGTGTCTAAATATTCTAACATCTCCCCTTAAGAACAACATGGGATAGGATTGAAGGATTTGCAAAGGTGATACAATAGAAGAAGGAAGGAGGAATTAGGGCCTAACCCCCCTTAATGACAACTTCCTAAAATCCTAACATAAATCAAAGTTTGGAATTTTTTTCTTTTGTAAGAGACTTTATGAAAATTTCTACAACTTGATCTTCTATAGGGAAAAAGAGCACTTCAAGAAAATGATCATGAATGAGATTTCTGATGAACTACATTTGTAGATAAATGTGTTTGTTGCGCTGATGTTGAATTGGATCTTTGGCGATCTTGATGGCACTCTGATTGTTGCACCAAACGGCGGTTGGATGTTGTTGCTGGAATCCAAAATATGAAAGGACCTGTTCTAGCCACAAAGATTCTTGAATTGTATTAACCAGTTCTCCGTACTCTAATTCTACTAAAGAAAGAGAAATATCTTGTTGTTTCTTACAAGCCCAAGTGAGAGGTATAGAACTAAGTTTGAAAACATAACTTGTAGTAGAATTTTGGTCATGAGGGTCATCGACCCAATCTGAATTAGTGAAAGCAACCAACAAAGGAGTTCCCCATAGACTATAATGTATCCCAAACATAATTATACCCGAGATATACCAAAGTATCTTTTTTTCCGCTTGCCAATGGCTTTCATGGGGTGTTTGCATATATTGGGAAACAACACCAACATCAAAGGAAATATCAAGATGATATGATTCAAATATAAGAGGCTACCAACTAACTAACGGTACAAAATGGCATTGACTTTGAGAGTAGTGCAGGTGGAAACAAGTTTGACTCTAGTCTGGAAGGGAGAAAGGGTCAGTTTATGATCTTCACTATGAAAACAACGAAGAAGGTCACATGCATACTTAGACTAGGAAGTAAAATTCCTTCCTTAGTTTGCAATACTTGGAGGCTAAGGAAATAATGAAAATATCCTAAGTCCATCATTTCAAATTTATTTTTAAGGTTGGATTTCACACAAGTTAAAAGTTGAGGGTCACTACTAGTGAGGATAAGGACATCAACATAAAGAAAAAGTATTATTATATGGCTTCCTAGTTTCTTAGTATAGACATTGGGGTGAAAACGACATCTAGAAAAGTTGGCGTCAAGAAGAAATCTATCCATCTTAGCATTCCAAGCTCGAGGATCTTTCTTAATTCTAGAGAGAGATTTTTTAAGAGGAAAACAAGACTGGATTCATTCTGAACATAGCCAGGAGGTTCTTCCATGTAGATTTCTTCTTGCAAATCCCCATGCAATAAGACAGATTTAACATCCATCTGATGGACCTATCATTTATGTGAGGCAAAAAAGGCTAGAACAAGTCGAATGGAATTCATTTTGGCTACCGGTGTGAAGGCGTCATTGTAATCAATTCCTTCAACATGAGAGAATCCTTTGGCAACTAATCGAGCCTTATGTCTTTCAACACTTCCATCCAATGTATACGTAGTTCTATACAACCATTTACATATGACTAGTTTTATTCCTTTTGAAAGAGATACAAGCTCCCGAGTATCATTTTCCATTAAGGAATGATATTCTTCGTTCATTGTTGTGTCCCAATTTGGATGGATGGAAGTTTCTTCTCCAAATGTGTTTGCATCATGAGTCTCTAAAACTATTGGGTATGTGTTATATTCTTTGCAATATTGGTCCATACTGATATGGAATCCTCTGGGGGTAGGGGGGCCTATGGCCCCCTCCTTGTAAGGGGGTTTAGTGGTGGTACACCACCCCACCCCCCCCCAACAAAAAAACACAATGGCAGTTTTTTGCGTTTGTTTTTTGTGCTATTTCGACACATGGTTTTTCGTCAATGGTTTTCTAATTTCAGTCAAAGAATTAGGGTTGTTAACTAATATGGTTCAATGGATTAGGGGTTTGGATGTTGTGATATCCTATATGTATATTGTATTGTAAACAATAAAGATGATGGATAGAAGATTAGAGGTGTGGCTCTAAACAGGTTGTTGGTTTTCTTGGTTTTGGTTTCCATGGTAAAATCTCTGTGTAATGTGTTTTTGCACCATTGTGTATTTTATGTTTTATTAAGAATTTATTTGTAGTTATTAATTGTAGAAAGTTGAAATCTACATTTGGTATTAGAKCAATTATTGTCTTTAGAAGGATGCTTTTGTGGTCACGATTTTGGCTCAGGTCTGTGATAAGCCTTGTTACAGTGGGAGAACTGTGGTATTGATTCTTCAGGTGAAAAGAAATAGCGAACAATTTGAAAATAGAGATMAAGAAATTTAATGGGAAAAGTTTTGAGTTGTGGAAGCTCAAGATGTAATATTTGTTGGTTGACAAATATCAATGTATCGTGGTGGATCCAGGTACTACACCTACATGAATGTAAACAAAAGACTGGAAAAAATTTAATCGAAAGGCGAAGAGCACAATCCAGTTGTGTCTCTTGGATTCAATATTACTAAATGTGTCAGGGGAAGCTAAAACCAAGGAATTATGGGATAAGTTGGGGACTTTGTGTCAGTCTAAGTCCCTAGTAAATAAATTGTTCGTGTGGAAAAATATGTATAACCTGAGAATGAAATATGGAGACTCGGTGAGAGAGCATCTGGGCGCCTTCAATATTGTGGTAAGTCATTTATTATCTGTTGATTTTAATATTTCCGATGAAGACAAATGTATCGGTTTATTTTGATCTTTACCAGATTCATGGGATATTCTGGTTGTGGCCATAGGTAGTAATATAACTACTTTAAGTTTTGATGATGTGGTCTCATCCTTCTTGTCAGAGGAGATGAGGTGGAAGAACATGGAAGGAGAGAGCACAGATGCATTATTTGCAAGAGGATGCTCCTAGGAAAGAAATAGATCTAAGTCCTCGAGTGGGAGATATAAATATAAGAGAAGATATAAATCTCTCAGAAAGTTTGTAAATGTATGTTGTAGATGTGTAAAAGAAGGGAACTATAAGAAACAATGTAGATCCAAAAGCATTGAGAGAGAGAAGGGATATGAAGATGCTCCTTTTACATAATCAAAAAACTCCATGGAAGAAGGATGGGATGTGTACTTGGATTCTTCAAGAACACATGAAGATCACGAGGCATGGCTAGTTGACTCAGGTGCATCCTTTCATATGACTCCCCATGGGGAGTGGTTCTATGAATATGAAAGGTATGATGGAGGTGATGTTTTCCTAGGTGATGAATCGACAACTAAATTCATAGGACGAGGAAAATTCAAGTTGAAGCTCATGGATGGAAGGATTAGAACACTCCTTGGTGTTCTGCACATCCTAGGATTGGCCAAAAATTTGATTTCTGTAAGAAAAATGGATGATGCATGGGTAAAAACATTGTTTGAGAAACAAAATTGCAAGGTGGTATGAGGAGCAATGGTGTTGCTAAAGGGAGTTTGGTGTGAAACTATGTATAAGTTGCAAGGAATCACTATTAGTGATGGGTGTAATAGTTCCATTGTTCATGATATTGGAGTTGAAGAAGAAAAAACTCGTACAATCTTTGGAGAAAAGGCTATGTTGTGGCATCAAATACTGGTGTATATCGCAAAGAAGGGCCTTCAACTACTACACGGTAAAGGTATCATTGAAGGTATGTCTATCTGCTCTCTTGATTTTGTTTTTTGTTAACATTGTGTATATGGTAAGCATAATCAGGTAAGATTCCCCTCTGGTGAAACGATGCCAGAGGGAATTTTATAGTTGGTGCACAGTGAATCGGTGATGTGTTTGGACCTATGTCGGTTCCATCACTAGGAAAATCCATGTACTATGCAGAAGGAATACATGGATATATTTCCTTGGGAATAATTCTGAAGTCTTTGACAGGTTTAAATAGTTTAAGTCTCTTGTGGAGAATCAAACAAAGAAAATAATTAAGGTGTTGAGGACAGATAATGGTGGAGAGTTCTGCAGAAATGAATTCAAAGAATTATGTAAGAAGTGCGGTATAGAAAGGCGAAACACTATTCCATATGCACCTCAACATAATGGAGTTGCAGAAAGGATGAACATAAGGTTGATGGAAAAAGCAAGGTGCATGCTCAATGGTGTCAAGTTAGGACAAGAATTTTGGGTAGAGGCGGTGAGTACTTCATGTTACTTGTTCAATCGATCACCCTCATTAACACTAGATGACAAGACTCCACTCGAGGTATGGAATGGTAAGAAACCCTCTCTCACACATCTCAGGGTATTTGGCTATGATTCCTATGTTCGTGTTCCAGAGGAAAACATGAGTAAGATAGATAAAAATGATGAAAAATGTATCATTATTGGGTATAAATATGTTTTGAAAGGTTGTAATATTTGGAACCCGGAAAATAATGAGGTAGTGTATAGATGAGATGTGGTAATTAGAGAAATCAAAGATGTTGTCAAACATGAATTCCCACTAAGGGAGGAAGAACCAGAGAAAATAGAGTTTGATTTGAAGGATAATGAATCAGACTCTACAGAAGAACGAGAATTAGAAGAAGAAGATACTCATACTCTAGTATTGAGGAGATCGGTTCGGGAAAGAAGGCAGCCAGAAAGGTATACTCCACTTGATTTTCGTTCAAATTTTGCTTTTTCTATTACTAATGATGATCCTAGAACTATTAGCGAGGAAGTGGATTATGAGCATGGGAAACTATAGAAAAAAACCATGGTTGAAGAAATGTCATCCTTGGATAAGAATGAGGCTTAGGATCTAGTGGAGTTGCCAACTGGAAGAAATCCCATTGGCAACAAATGGGTGTTTAAGAAGAAGATGAATGTAAAAGGCAAAGTAGAGAAATACAAAGCTTGGTTAGTAGAAAAAGGTTATTCCCAGGTAGAGGGAATTGACTTCGATGAGATTTTTTCTCTTGTTTCTAAGTTAACTTCTATTAGATTTATTTTATATGTTGTTGTTTTGTGTGGTTTTGAAGTAGAAAAAATGGTTGTGAAGAAAACATTCCTACATGGGGATCTGGAAAGAATAAATCTACATGAAGCAACTAGAAGGCTTTGTTGTGAAGGGAAAGAAAGAGCCGGTATGGCATGCTAAAAAATTCCTTGTATGGGTTAAAGAAATCACCAAGGATGTGGTATCAAAATTTTGATACATATATGTTGGGACTTGGCTTCACAAGGACCAAAATGGATCACTATGTGTATTCAAATTAATTGGTGATCATCTTATTTATTTGGTCTTGTATGTGGATGATATGTTGTTGATAGGAAAAAATGAGGAGATTATCTAGTATGTGAAAATCCAGTAGTCCTCTAAATTTGACATGAAGGATATTGGTGATGTAAAATTCATTTTGGGCAAGGAAATTAAAAGAGATCGGGAAAATAGGAAACTTTTTTTTGGGTAGTTTGGTGTATCAACTTCCCAGGGGCGTCACTTTGGCATACGATCTTCGTTTGGGGTGCACGATATCTCGTTGGAAATGTATTGACAAGGAGCTTCATTTCACATGCTCAATCATGCCTTCAGAGATCATTTAAGTGCTCGATTGAGAAAAAACATCGTTTAGTCCCTTAAAATGATCCTAGAAGTTTAGGACCCAAAAAATTGCAAAAATAGTAAATTGCCAAAGAACTAATTTGAGTTAGTTGGAATAGGTCGGTGGCCATCGATATCCACCTGGATTAGAACATGTGGTAAGAGAAAACATCATCACCTCAAGGAAATTTTCAGTGATGCTATGATTGTTTAAAGGGGATGACAGAGGTGGTTTCAAAGTACCGTACAATTGGACGAAAAGGGTGGTTTCCCAAAACTTGTCAACTATTTCACATGTTTTCTTCAAAAGCTATCCCTAATATATTCCTTATGCCTTCGACATAATTAAAATTTAATTTATTATTCAATAATTATATTTATTAAATTTATATTTAAATATACCTTAACATAATTAGATTTTAGTTTATTAAATTTATATTTAAATATACCTTAGCATAATTAGATTTTAGTTTATTATTCAATAATTACATCTATTAAATTTATATTTAAATATAAATTTAATAATATTGAAGATATAAATATAATTCTAAGTGAAAGTGAAGGTGGTTTATCTAAATAAATTAGACTTCAAAACTAGTTGAAATATAGGGAAAAAATAACTGAAATCCTAATTAATATTACCCAATCACTTAAATTTAGTAAGACTAAATTTATTAGAAAAAAAACATATTTCGAACATTTTAAAATATATAAGTTTTGGAATTAAATTGAAATTTGAAAAAAGTATAGCTAGATAAAGCTAACATTTTTTWAAAMAAAAAATCCAAAAAAGTTAAAATCCCAATTAGTATTATTATTTTTTAACTCAGACAACCAAATTTATGAAGATTAAATTCACTTGCAAKCACACATTCTTAAGAGTTACAACATCCTAAGGTCAAATTTTCAATTTAACTTAGAATATTAAATTTGAAAAAAATCATCATATTTACAATAACAGTAAGACAGTAAGAGTTGCAAAGTTATAAGGTCAAAATTTCAATTCAACTTAGAATACTAAATTTGAAAAAAATTATTATAGGATTAATAACATATTTTCAATTTAACTTGGAATACTAAATTTAAAAAAAATCATAATATTTACAATAACAATAAGAGTTGCAAAGTTATAAGGTCAAAATTTCAATTCAACTTAGAATATTAAATTTGAAAAAAAACATCATAGAATTAATAGCATATCTTTGATTGAGATATCAAAACATGTGCCATTTTTTCTAAATTAAAATATATGTTCCAATAATTATTTTGAAATTAAAATGTTATCAAAATTATATAAAAGTCATTCAAACCAATTTTTAAGTAAAGAAAAGAAGAATAGTTTAATTTCTTAATAAATTAAAATTATTAAAAGTTTATAATAAACTATTTTCATTTTTAAATAAATTTATTATATTTTATTTAATAATATTTAATTTTTCAATAAATTAATCATTAAAAATCTATCACAAATTATTTTGATTTCTTGAAAATTTATTTTTACTTTATATTTATCTTGACTTCAAAACTATTAAACATTGAAAAGTATCCAAAAACAAATGAGAAACAAATCTCTTATATTTCAAAAAGATCTTGAGTTAAGAATTAGGTATTTGATTCAAAAGTAATTACAATATATAGGTATAAATATATTTAAACTATATAAGTAACAATCATGATCTCATTTTTGAATAATTTTAATGAGAAGACGAGCTACTCCTTTCTATTTTTTAAGTTTTTTTATTGCATTTTTCAATTATATTCATTGCATTATTTTGATTGTAAAGTTTCTTTAAATTTTATTTATTATAAATTGTGGTAAGTAATTTTGGTTGTCCTATTTAGATTTTCTTTATTTATTTTTAATTGAGAAAAATTGGAATTAAGTTAAACAATAACAATATTAAAATTTTTCTTTAAATCAAGATAATTTTAATGAGTAGAGACCTCAAATCACTATGATTTTGAGTTATACATCATTTCCTTGTATATTTGTTTTTTTTTTATTTTTTTTATTATTAAAGAATTTTTTTTATTGAATATTGTAATTCACTTGTAAACTAATCTTGTTCTATATTTTTTTGGAACTTTTCATAAAAGAGAAATCATTCCACTTATTTCAAATAAAAAGGGTCATAGATTCAACATTACCCATAAAGTTTCCATACAATTAGATTTACATATTAAATCTTGAAATTATAGATTCAAACCATTGAGGATCAACCACCATAATAAAATATATCAAATCTCAAAATTGATCACTCAAAAAGTCTATAAAGAAATGTAGTAGGTTAACTACCACCCATCCCACAACATTTCATCAAGCTCTCTGTAACTCTCCATTCAAAACTATAAAAAACAAGTGTCACTGGAGTGACTATGTCCTTGCCGATAATGCACTGGAATGTTATGGGAAGCACGTTGTGAATGTTGATTATTGGCATTGGAATATTACGGGAAGCATTTTGTTAATGTTGATTTATATTTTAAAGCATAGTTAAGTGAAAAACTCTTAACTTATGTCAAGCATTCAATATTGTTTTATTTATTGTGAGCGATCAATATTTAACATGACTTTATTAGTCCCTGCCGAAGGTAAGGAGGGACTATAGCATTCGATGGGCTGTTGAATTCATATTAGTTTAGCAGTTCACTATATATATATATATATTTGCAATTTGTAATGTTTTACATAGCAAACTCAAAATGTTGATTTTTATAATAAAAAAATGTATTTTCTTTATAATCTCATTGGATGAGATATTAGAGGCTTTATTGCGTGTTTCACTAGTCTCAATGTTTATTTTTAGTTTGTTATATTAGATAACCTAAGTTCACCTAAGTTCCCACGTGGTTATAACTTTATTGAAACTGTGTGCATTAACAGTTATGATTTGTCAGTGCACTTCCTTGAACCAAATTTCAATGCAATGACACATGGCGGGCATGCCTCAATCTTTCTCATCTTTCCTCTGCTAAGTGTTTCACCGACTTTGGTGTTGATGCCACAAAATTACTTCTATGCTTACTTCTCACATATGCATCTTATCTTCATTGATGACTCATTGCATATTCATCTTATCTTCATTTATGTTCTTATTGTACAAACAATTTTAGGCAAAGGAGAATGTGCAATTTCACTTACCTCTGAGCTAAGCACTCCCCCGATCCTACTGGTGGTTCCTGCTGGTGGGGACTGGTTCCAACCTACCCTCCTGAAGCTGGCACATTGAGTTGGAGGTAGAACAGTCAGCTGAGCGCGATGGATTATGTTGAGTGTGATGGATTATACTGAGCGCAAAGGATTATGCTGCATCTCACAAATCTACGGTTTTATGACATGAATTGTTTCACAATTTCAGCTTGACTGAAGGCAAGGTCACGATTGTGACAGCTGGTACATGGCATGGTAATTTTGATAATAATACTTGTTATCCCATCATAGTTGAGATGAATAACTTTATACAGCCCAAGCCTCTGAAAATGCAACAAATATCAAGGCAAATATTATGTGAAGGGTTTGATATATATGTAAATGCTAACATTAATCTTGGTGCTTATCCACATGTAAGATAGGGGATTGGAACCTTATCTCACTTGGATAATGCAATGAACTGCATTAAGGAAGATGTTAGACGTAATATCTAGGTCCGCCTCTATCTGATCGAGGGTTTCCAATCAAGTTTTACCCATTCACCCGATCGGAGAAACAAATCAACTCAATCGAGAATCGAGGTTTTGGACAATGTTGATTTTCGGGTAATCCCCTGGATGACTTAAATTCTATTATGTCGCCTTCCTACCTTGAATAGATAAATACAATTATAAATAGATTCTCTAGTTACCGAATTGTCAGTTCTTATACCTGTGTTTTTTCAAGAGTACATATTCGAGTTGGAGTGGCTATAATGTTCTCACATCTCACCACTTTCTTGGAAACTCTTTGCATAAGTGAATAGAAAGAAAGTTGCGGACGTCACACATTGGAAATTATTATTACTCGTTTTGAAAACTAGTCCACCTGAAATTAACGTGAACTATATAATGATCTGTCCAAAGCTATCCAATATACTAGGCCTCTACATAATGTTAATTATCCTAAACTTTAACCTAGTGTGTACTGCACCTGCAAAGTTTGTGTTGTAGTCAAGAGAGAGAAAATGGGATTGTCAGCGTGGCTCCTGTATTCCTCAAGAAACTTGGAACTTCTTAGCAGAACTTCCTGCGCAACCAAAGTAAAATTAGGGATCAAAATAATTAGATTGGAATTATAGATAATGTATTGAGGTTGGTTCAGAGGGCATGCCATATAATTAAACCTTGGCCAAAAGAACTCTCTCTCATGCATGCTTCTCATCTTAGTTGAATATATTGAAGTTATCCTTGGCACCAAGATTTTGGCCATTTGATTAAATGTAGGCAAGATATGATACATTTCTTTAGGATCTTTGCAACCATGCTGCTCTCCACTATAATTTGTCCTGCAAGAAATCTCTCATCCCATGAGGATCATATCATCCTATATGTATCGTTGATAATAAACAAAACACACACACACACACACACACACACACACACATATATATATATACTAGTACATATTGTAAAAATTATGACGTTCTATTTGCGGCGTTATGGACAAAATTGTCCATATTGTCGCAAAATAGAGGAAATTAAAAAAAAAAAATTCATATTCCCTGATAACGTTGGTATTGCCACATTGATGTCTCTCTTGCCACGTTGACATCTCTCTTGCCACCTTTTCCACCTTGTCGTCGCTCTTGCCACGTTTGTGACATAGACGTCTCTCTTGCCACGTTTGTGAAGATTGTTGTCGCAATTGCTTGTGAAGATTGTTGTGACATTTTGGAAACTAGGTTCTTCTCCTCCAATGGTCACCTTAGTATGTTGTCCAAGTCAAAATACTAACGGTCACTTAGGTTTTTAACGTCAGAATTGTGACGTTATAAAATCTATAAATATGTTTCATTTGAGAAATGTTGTGACAAGTTTGCTATAATAACGATGCTTCAAAAAGTTTGCGGGTCTTCTCGGTGAACAAAAAACATGTATTTGTTTCAGTATAAGTCTGTGGGGAAGAATGTCAGAAAACATTAGAGCTGGGAAAATAATTAAAGAGGGTGAAAAGGGCGACGATAAATTTTATTGCCCTTGCAAAAATTGTTGTACTAGACGTCCCAAAAGAGTTTTAATAGCAACAGCTACAAAACATTGTAGAAAATATGGGCACATGGACAGGGGATAAAATGAATATCGTCTGATGGTATATACATTCATTATCTGTTTTAATATTTATTGTATCCTCAAATTTTTATAATGTTTTATACATGCACTATTTTTTCATGATTGTTTGTAATTATAAAGTTAGATTTGCCCCCTAACTTTATGCAGAAAGCACCAAGTAGTAGCAGAAATGATGTTCTAGTATAAGATGAAGAACTTGAAGCAGATAATGAAGATCAAGTTAATGATTCCATGGAAGTAGATGACAATAATAACATAGTTCAAGATGATGAGACAAATCAAATGATTGAAGACTTATTCGGTCATCCAGATGAGGATCATGGGGACAATAGTGATGGTATTTATGATGAACCTCTGATTGAAAAGGAAAATAAATGACTTTATAAAGGTTCAAGAGAAAATCTTCTCTCCACTACATTGTTGCTGGTGAATTTGAAAGTTACGAATCATTTGTCTAACACTTGTATGACACAGATCCTAAGGTATGTAATATGTTACTTCACATCTACATAAAGGTTGACTATTCCCCATTTGTTTTAGTGTTAATTAATGTGTAAAATAAAAAAGCAATATTTACAATCCCTATTCTTTACATTAACTATTTATTTTTTATGTTTTATATTGTTAGGTGAATTTTTGTTACCCTCGTCAAATATTTTACCTCGCACATATGGAGATTTGCATGCCAATATGAAAGACATTGGAATGGAGTATTGATTAGGGGATCAAATTTTGCTCAATTTTCAAATTTCTCGGAATGCGACGAAAACAGTGTCATTGCATCTGTCTCGTCTTCCTGATTCCGGTGGTATATTTACTTTCTCAAACGGAGTTCGTATGGAGAAGATATCGCGATCTGTTCGCCAAGACAAATAGGCAAAAGTTTGATGCTGACTGTACCTATCCGTACAGTCTGTACAGGCCGTACGGTCTGACATGGCAGGGCTGTACAGGTCGTATGGTGATGATGTGGCAGTTGTTTATTGGTTGATTGTTGGCAAATCGGGTGATGACACGTGTCCAGTTGGTGGCAAATAATATGAGGACACGTGGCCCAATCCATGGGCGCCACGTGTCCCCCTCATTATTGGTTTATGTGTTATATAAAATGCAATGGGAGTCCACAGGGTTCGACCCCCGAACCTCCCCTCGTATGTAATGACTTCACAACCGTCCACTAACCACTATGCCGACTTGTTCCTTGTTTCATATATCAAACGCGCATGTATTTAAACTTACTCGTGTATGCAATGGAAAGGGGGGTCGGGCCGGGGCTTAGCCCCGACCCGTGGTTTCATTCCACAACATATGACCATTGTATATCCCAATTCGTGCGCGGATTGTAAACCATACATATATATGTTATATATTGTATTAACATATGCGTTGGGGTTTGGAACTATAACCAACGGTTAAACGCGCGGGGGTTATAACCCATGGTTTTGTTATATGACCAGTGGTTTAAAATGCGTGGGAGTTATGCGGTTTTGAAACGAGAATAACGACTTAACCACTCATTTGCCTAGCGCGTGATCCCATGCGCCATACGCCCAAGTGCCGAGGCGGTTAGGGGCTGGTGCGCCCTTAACCGTCCTACGGTTTGCACCGTTGGTGCGGTTGCACCCGGTGTTGGGTTTTTACGCTTAAAAGAGAGTGTGAGCCAGGTTCATGCAAGGAGGGTGCGAATTGTAGAAC
>JASDQU010101113.1:259026-279563 GCA_032191745.1 Picea mariana
AAGTGTCAAAACACTTCACCATAGGAGTCCCGGAATCGAGAAATGAAAAACGCCGAAATCCCGAAAGCAGGAGACAGTTCCAGATACCAGGAGTTGAAGTGTCAAAACACTTCACCACAGGAGTGCCGGAATCGCGAAATGAAAAACGCCAAAATCCTGAAAGCAGGAGACAGTTCTGGATACCGGGAGTTGAAGTGTCAAAACACTTCACCACAGGAGTCCTAGAATCACAAAATGTGAAATGCCAAAATCCTGAAAGCAGGAGACAGTTCCAGATACCGAGAGTTGAAGTGTCAAAACACTTCATCACAAGAGTCCCGGAATCGTGAAATGAAAAACGCTGAAATCCCAAAAGCAGAAGATAGTTTTGGATACCAGAGTTTCAGATACCGGGAGATGGAGGAGTCAAGTGTCGAGACTCCTCATCACAGGAGTCCTGAAGTTGTGAAGTGCGAAAAGACAAAAAGCTGATCTGACTTTATTTCAGAGTTTCGCAGACTGGGACTTGGAAGTGTCGAGAACATTCACATCAAGAATGCCGAAATCGCGATATGCGAAATCGTGAAGTGATCTGGGCTGACAGATCGAGGAGGATAATGTGGCAGACCACATCAGAAAGGATAGGTGGAAGACTATGACACATGGCACGATCATACAACGACAAGTGTCGAGTTGATTAGGCATTTTAGGACACTGGAAATCACAATTCTGAGTGACACTTAACAACCACTCCGGTCATGACATATCATCGAGTGATGCAAGAATGACCTCACTCTAGGAGTTTTTTCTTCAGGAGTTTTAACTCCATTACCCCCCCAAAGTCTCGAAGGCTGAAGTCTCGGGGCAGAGGATAGTCGTCTGATCACCATGGATCAAGGACCATTTATTTGGAGATCAAAGTGCTTGTGTGATTGGAGAGGGGTTATATTCCGGTGGTCACATTGTTGAAGAACTGTAGAAGAGAACTCAAAGCGGCAAGCTCGATTTCGGAGTTTCAGGGATCAAGACATGAAGAGTAACTAAATATTCACCACGGGGATCCCAAAATACCGAAGTGAGAAATGGCGAAATGAACACAAGATTCAATGAAGTCAATTAAACGGTGCAGATGAATTTGAAAAAGATCGGAGGGATATTATTGCACCTCACAGTGTAACTGCTAGAAACAAATGATGGTTTCTGCCTGAGGATGAGCTCGTCTATGACAGAGAAGACGAAGAGTCTCAACTACCAGAGAAGCTGAGGAATCTCGAGATAACACCCAGTGATGATGGATGTGTGGGGAAACCGGTAAAGAAATTGAAGAGTTACCATGATGATCAGGTAGAGCACTTTGAATGTGCAGGATATGCAGAAAAAAGAGATAGAACGTGGCACACAAGAGAGGGGATAGCGGTGGAAGAGTAAAGTAGAGAAAACACCCCGATGTGGAGTAGATTGGGGGTGGCAGAGGATGTAAGAGAAAGAAGGAGATTGCATGCAAAAGGTGCATAGAGAGTATAAGAATGCTGAAAAAAGAAGAAAGGGGGGGTTATTGAGTGTGTTTGAGGTGTGAAGAAAGAGGCAGATCATAGTAGAAGAAATGCACAGAAGGGGAATAGTGCATGGAAGGGACATGGCACAGAGAGAATAAAAGGCAAAAGAACAGAAAGTGCAAGGAGTGTGCAGAAGACACTGATTCAGACAGAGAAGCGTAGTGTAGCAGAATAGTGATGAGACCATTAAGCCATTGAAGAACTTAATATCGTTGTAATAAGTCTTAATAGCAAAGATTTAGATTTCAGGGTGGTAGGGAGGTGCTAGGGAGGACTGTTGTCCTTAGAGGTTCAAGTGGGTGCTTGAACAAAGGGAGTTGTAGCTTCCATCTGGTTGCAGCCAAAGAAACTAGGGTGGCAGGGTGGTGCAAGGGAGAACTGTTGCTCTCTATTATACAGGTTGGTGCTTGTGTGACTGGAAGTTGGTGCTTCCATCTAGTTGGTGCTAGAACACTTAGGGAGTTGGTGCTTCCTTCTAGTGGGTGCTAGAGAAACCAAGGAGTTGGTGCTTCCTTCTAGTTGGTGCTAGAGAATCCAGAGAGTTGGTGCTCTCCGCAAGTAGCATCTTGCAAAACAGAGGTTGTAGTCTCATTATGAGTTGGTGCTCATATGTATGAAAATGTAAATAATGTACAGATTAGTTATCATATAAAGAAGAAGAGGTTTTTACCCTTTATGGGTTTCCTCAGGAAATATCTGTCTCTGTGTATCTCATATGTGTGAATGATGATGAATGGTCTATTGCTTACTTCCCTGCACTATTGTGATTGTCATTGAGTGATCTGGAAAGAGTTTAAAATAAGTATAATTGTTTAAGCAAGGATACAACTGATTCACCCCCCCTCTCATTTGTCCAACAAGTTGCTCAAGATTGGGATGCATTACATTTATACATTGCAAATAATCCGGATTGGATGAAGGTATGGATTGATAGATGTAAAGAACATCATGGTGGTAGGTTATTATGGAAAGAACTGTCTGAATTGGTTAGAGAAGCTCGTCGTAATGGAGATTTCGATGTTACGCAGGGGGAAATAGATTTAGCATATTGTTTGAAAGATGGAAAGGCAAGCAAATTCACCCATTTTATTCAGTTACTTTATATTATATTAATGTGACTGTAGGTGTGTTTCCTTCATATTATACTTTCCAAATTATATAAATTTGTTTATTATTAATTGACAATGCATATTTTACATGTTTGACATATTGTAGTTGAAACACCACAAGGCTATGTGGTGCAATGGTCGTAAATTTCGCATCAAACAGTTGGATGAAACCAGAAAAACTTTAGATAGTGGGATAACTGCAGTATTCCAAGTCACTAATGTTTCCTCTATGAGTGACAAACATCCTCGAGAATATGAAAATAGATACTATGGGTTTTTGAATGATATAATTGAATGTAACTTTAATTCCTTCAAATTAGTTTTTTTTTATGTCAAATGATATAGGTTACAAATGCATGAAGATAATGAGGAAAGAACCGTTATTCAACATGCCAATGGATTTCCAATGATTAAAACAATGGTGTTTGAAAAAACAAACGACCGCTATGTTTTTCCAAGTCAATGATAACAAGTCTTTTACTCAAAGGTTCCAGGTAAGAGGGATTGGTCATTTGTTATTAGATATGATTCAAGAGGAAGGCCAGTAAAGTATACTGTAGATGAGGAAGATGATATTGAAGAAGAAGATGATGTAGAGCTAGAGAAGGAAGAATATAGGTCAACAAATGAAGAAGACAAAGAACATGAACCAGGCGTAGGAGACAATGAGCCAGTTCTTGATGATGATATCGATGAAGATATGCTCGAAAATGACATTGCTAATGATGATGATATCATCAATCCTTTCAACAATGTTTCTGAACCGGATGTTGATACAGATATTGAGTTGGATGATCAAGAAGAAAATACAGAAGAAGGATGATACAAATGTTGCATTGGTTGATGAGGTACGTAAATAGATATTTTAATTTGTATGAATTATTATTCTCTTTAAATAATTTTTAATTATGTGGGTTAATTACATGTTTTTAAGTTTTATTTCATTTTTGTTTTGGTAGTTTCTATGCATGATTAATATGTTTCTTTTGTTTGTTATCTATTTTATATATTGAGTATTGGGTAATTGAGAGCGATGTCAGGGGGGGGAGGGGCCATATGAGCTTTCACCTTCACGTGGCTGGCCTTGTTTAGTAGAGAATAAATTATTCTCGAAACCAAGAGAAATTAATTCATTCATCTTTATACTCAAATGTCACTACAGACCTAGTCTATAAATTATCTCATGTCGTCCACGCATCGTTTTAATTTTCTAATCGGTATACGATGGTATTGTTTTTCATTTATATTGTGTTCACTCTTTTGTGATGTGGTAGAATAGGAATAACAGTAGAAATCCTAGACCTCCATGCAACCTGATCATGGATGCCATTGATTTGGAAATTTTGTTTCTTTCCAACATCATTATATTCACTATATATTGTTTAGAGGAAAATTCCTTTGCACAAAAAAATTTAAACCTCATATAGGTTGGCTAACAAAACCATCATTTTTGCAACACTACTCATATATACATAAATATAGTTTCCAAGAAACCAAAAAGTAAATTTCCCCTCAGGCTTCTAAGATCCACTTGTTATGGGAAGCTTGTTTGACATACCTACAACAAACCCGACCCTCTTGTTGATTAACATGTTGAAAAATTGGTTCAATGAAGCTCACTTTCCCTTTGTTGATCAATTATCTGGGTTATTTCTCTTCTTTGTTTTTCCAAGTGAAAATTTGCTCAAAATTATATTAGTGATATAATTTTCTTTGCATATAATCATCAAAGAGATATTTTCTTCATCCAAAGACATAAGGATGTCCATGGAAAAAAAGAACATACATAACCATGACCGAGATAAAAAGAGTCTCACAAGACAAGATAGACTATAATCTTCCATAGGAGCTATCAAAAATACAAGATTGAAAGTTTTTCAGGACATTCTCAAACATACTAAAACAAGCCAAAATTGAGATATATCTAGGCTAAGTGCTCAACATATATTCAGATGCTTTGACTCTTGTACTCCACCTGGTTCCCACTGGTAGAAAGTAATCCTCCCTTCAGGAGCCTTGAGATCTTCCTTGGAGAGCTTGTCGGCCTCTTTATTAAACTCCCTGTAGATGTGATGGAAGGTTAGTCTCTGGAAATTTTTACATAGATATAAAGTTCACTTTTTCCAGCACTCAATATGGCAGACATCCAACTTAGCCTTGTCATTAAGACAATCTATTATTACTCTTGAATCTCCTATAGCTTGAAGCCTTTGAATATCTAGATGGTTAGCTAAAGTAAGGGTAGCCCAAATACCCATTAGTTCTGACTTTGTATTTGAACCTTCACCAACATTTAGGAACCATCTATAAACCAGATTATCATTTGTTTTAATGACTCCTCTCACTCCACATAATAATCGGTCAATGCTTGTTGCCCCATAAAAAAAAGATAAGGTTTCCCCCTCCTCAAACTGAAAAAAACAATCCTTTGTGACTGATTTAGTGATAAAAGTTTTACACGGAGTGTAAAGACCCAAAATCTTGAATAAAACAGAGTGGATAGATGGAGACTTGTTTTCATAAACACATTTATTTCTTTCAAGCCACATCCCCCAACATGTGATATTCGTTAGTTCAGGAAGAACAGATTTGTCATTTATCCATGAAAGTAACAATCTGCAATATCTTGTCCTTTCCATTCACTGTTTAGGTTCAACAAATGTTTTAGCCATGCCCAGACTTTTCTTGTGAAGCTACATTCAATGAACAGGTATTCAATATTTTCATAGTTTCTTTTGCAAAAAACACACCAGCCAGGCCCTTCCCAGCCTCTTCTATGTAGCCCTTCCCAAGTTAAAATCTTCCTGGATATAGTCAACCATGTAAATAGTTTAATTTTTAAAAGGGTATTCCACTTCCATAATTTATGTTTCCACTTTGCTTCCTGTTGATAATTTCTGGTAGAAACTGTTGGCATGTTTTACAGGCATTGTATTCTTGTCATTGATGGAAAGTACAACAACGATGATGGTTTAAGTACAGGAAGAATGTGCCAGGCAGGCACCAGAAGTATTTTGGGAAGACACAGCAGAGCAAGCTCGATAAGATCAGAACAGATAGTGCAGAGTATGCGTGTTTTTCATTGATGGAAAAGATCAGCGTAGGGATAATGGCATGGCAATGGCAAGTTAACCAAGTGATCATTGGATCCCATTCAGAAGAATAAACTCCAGGAGTCAAGGAAGCAACTCACGGCAGAAAATCATGAAATGTGAAACCATCACTTAATCTCCATTTCGGAGTTCTGGATACCGGGAGTTGGAGGTGTCTAGGACACTCACAACAAGAATGTGGAAATTGTGAAATGTGAAACCACAACTTAATCTGAGTCATTGATCAAAGGGAGATCATGGACCATTGATCTGATTCCATTTCAGAGTTTTGGATACCGAGAGTTGGAGGTGTCAAGAGCACTCACAACAAGAATGATGAAACCGCGAAATGAAAAACCATGACTTAATTTGAGTCATTGATCAAAGGGAGATTGTGGACCATTGATCTGACTCCATTTAGGAGTTTTGGATACCGAGAGTTGGAGGAGTCAAGGAAGCAACTCACGGAAGGAACTTAAGATGTGAAAAATCACGAAAAGATCTAGACCGTCGAACCATCAAGATTGTGGATCGTTGATCTGACTCGATTTTGGAGTTTCGGTGATTGCATCATAAAGAGTCGAGACTCTTCATCACAGGAGTCCTGAAGTTGTGAAATGCGAAATGTCAAAAATTTCAGGGTTCATGACTTGGAGTGTCAAAACACNGGAGTTTTGGATACCGAGAGTTGGAGGAGTCAAGGAAGCAACTCACGGAAGGAACTTAAGATGTGAAAAATCACGAAAAGATCTAGACCGTCGAACCATCAAGATTGTGGATCGTTGATATGACTCGATTTCGGAGTTTCGGTGATTGCATCATAAAGAGTCGAGACTCTTCATCACAGGAGTCCTGAAGTTGTGAAATGCGAAATGTCAAAAATTTCAGGGTTCGTGACTTGGAGTGTCGAAACACTTCAACACAGAAATGTCGAAACGTCAAAAATTTCGGGGTTCATGACTTGGAGTGTCAAAACACTTCAACACAGAAATGTTGAAATGCGAAACATCAAAAATTTTGGGGTTCGTGATTTGGAGTGTCGAAACACTTCACCAAAGAAATGTTGAAACGCCAAAATGTGAAACGCTGAAATACATTTTGGTGTAGGATGTGGTTACCGTCAGTGGTCATGTGAGAGGGAGGAGGTAGCACCAAGCTAACCTCCTTTTCGGCGATTGTAACATGAAGAGTCGAGACTCTTCACCACAGGAATGCTGAAATGCCGAAATGTCGAAATGAAAAATGCGTGTTCAGAATTGGCCCCTGGTCATAACCTATGGTCACATTGACGAAGGCTCAAGGGAGGAGCTAGCATGAAGCTAATCTCCATTTCGGAGATCGCGACTTGGAGAGTCGATATGCCTCACAATAGGAATTGTCGAAATGTGAATCACGAAAGCGCCTTCTGAACAAGCGTGTGGTCACTGCCTAAGGCTACATCTGAAAGGAAAGGTTAAAGGTGCCAAAGGCATATGGCTCAAGAGGTTCACAACGTAACTACCAGAAACCATTGATTGTTTCTGCACAGAAAAATCAAAGAGGCCTCAGTGTGATTTCCAAAGGAGCTGAAGAGTCTCAAGGCATCTGTCAGTGGAATGAAGACTGTTCATAGAGGCGATTGACAGATGGAAGAGCGTTGAAGTCTGTAACTGCAACAAAGAGGATGAGCTCGACTATGATAGAGAAGGCGAAGAGTCTCGACTGCTAGACAGGCTAAGGAATCTCAGCATAACACCCAGTGATGATGACCCCATGGGTATAACCGCCAGAAAAGATGAGGAATTGCCATGATGATCAGGAAGAGGACTTGACACGAGGAGAACATGCAGAACAAAGAGAGTGTGTTGATGCTTGAGGGAGTGAAGCAGTGGCAATGTGGAGTGGCAATGAATATCCCGATGTGGAGAACAATGGTAGGGTGTAGAGCATGCAGAAGCATTGCGCATATAGTATGCACAAGGTGCACAGAGACTATAAGATTGCAGAACAAAGAAGAGACGAGAGTTGTTGTTGAGAGTGATTCAGGCGTGTAGAAGGAGGTAGTGTGCAGTAGCTAAAATACACAGAAGAGGAATGGTGCATTGAATGGACATGGCGCATAGAGCATAAAAGGAAGAAGAACAGAAAGCGCAAGGCATGTGTACAAGAAGACAGTGAGGCAGACAGAGCAGGGCAGTGTAGCAGAACAGTGATGAGACTGGTAAGCCATTGATAAACATTATATCATTGTAATAAGTTTCAATAGAAAAGATTGATATTTCAGGGTGGTAGGGAGGTGCTAGGGAGGACTGTTGTCCTCAGACAAAATTTTTCCACAACTTCTAACTTGTCAACAAGCTTGGTGCTTGCAAACATCTTGACCTAGAGATAAGAAAATGACCAGAAAATGAAAGTGCTCTGAAAATGAATATGAACTTACCAGGAGATGTGTTGGATGAGGCGAGTAGGCTGGAGATGTCAATTTTAAAAAAATTCAAGTTTTACCCCTTGAAACTTGACCTGTGCAAATTTGGACTGGTACTTCTAGTATTGGTTCTGGTTTCTTGGTACCAATCAAAACTAGGGTTTGACTTTCTAGAGGCTCTAGCCACTGAAAAGATCTGCTCAAGCTGCCAAGTGATGTGCTAGGATAGGGCACACTTCCCTAGGTGGTTTTTAATCAAAAATTCATTTCCAATAAAGAGCCCTAATTTTCTTGTACGGTAATAGTGACATTTTTGGATACCTTGTGAAAGGTGCTTTATTCAGTCAAGCTCTGATTCCATGTTAAATTTAGAGTTTTTATTAGGTTCTTTTCAATTTACTAGAGCACAAAAACATAAGTAGGATCACTGAAAGAAACACAATCACAAGGTACACAATATTTAATCCTCGGAAACCCTCTTGGGGGAGAAAACCCAGCGGAAACTTCCTCAATAATAGATTGCCAATACAATGCCAAGACTAAATACCAAACCACCAAGAATAACCTAGTATTGAGCATGCGCCTCTCTTCTCCTTCTTGCAACTGCAACTTCTTTCAAACGATGTGCACTAGAAGTGTGAGTGAGTGAGTGAACAAATGAGCTGTCCTCATCAGTTATAAATACTAGTTGAAAAGGTGCTAGGGTTATGTCTCTTCACCAAGTAGGGCCGACTTCTTCCAGTAATGGTTAAAACCACTTTATTAAACCCTAGGGGTGGACTTCTCAAATACCACCATATAAATATGGTTTGACCAATCCAAAAAGGGGATTTGTTCTTATACAAGACCCGACATGATTAATCCACAAAATGGGATTTGATCTATGAAATAATGACTCAATTATAAGTAGAATATTCTTCGAAGTTACAATATTTCAACACTTTTGAACCTTTTTTCAACATCTATCATCTAGTCAATATTTCTACTACTATACCATATAATGGACTATACTACTGCACAAAATGTCAAAAGGGGACAATTTTCTTGTATGACCTTAGCCTGCACTACACGTTAGAAAAAGAAGATAAATAAATTGAGTTCACTCTGATGACCTCTTCTTGACAAATTTCTACCAACGTTAATTAAAATTTCATGTGAAATATAAAAAAACAAAAAACATCTCTTTATCTCTTGAATGGCTACGCACATTTAAAAAAAAAAGTTTCACAATAATAATGGACAATGTTATATTAGAGATCAAAGAGCAAAATTGAGACCAAATCTTATAACATGTAGAAACCAAGTTTCTTTTTTATATTCTCTTTTGTTAAATTGTTCTCTTTTTGAAACACTTCAAGAAATATATTAGATTCAATATAACACACTTAACAAATTGTGACGTTCATTGTTACTTCTTTACAACTAGCCATTTTTTAACTATGGTATGCAAAAAAAATTGATACACATATTTATGAACCTACAAATATATTTTAACTATGGTATGCAAATTATATATATATATATATATATATATATATATATATATATATATATATATATATATATATATATATATATATATAACATTATGCATTTATAAATAAAAGTTTTAGTTAAAAATTCAATATATTGTAATTTTTTTCAATATTATATTTTTATAGATTTTTATATAGTAAAGTAAACATTTCTTTCAATGATCTTAGAAGACATTTGTAAATAAAAGTTTTAATTGTAAATCCAACCTAATAAATTTTTATATAGTAAAATAAACATTTCTTTTAATCTTAGAAAACATTTGTAAATAAAAATTATAGTTTTCTTTTACTATTATGCTTTTATAAATTTTTATATAGTTAACTAAACTTTTTTTCAATGATTTTGAAGACATATGTAAATAAATGCACTAGTTGCAAATCCAACATATTGTAGTTTTAATTGACTGTTAGGTTGATTTTTTAAAACATTAGATGTAAAAAGGTAATAGTTTCATACTCTTTATTCTATTTCATTTATTTTTTTGGATTTTTCATTACATATATTGAAAAATGAGAATAATAGAAACATTGTCTCCAATGAAATGTACTATTTCACTAATATTATTTGTTAAATATCATAATATTAGAGATGAAAATAAGTTGATATTCTTCTTGATTCAAAGTAATATGATTTCCTCTCATCTTCATCAGTGAAGGAATTTAGATGCATGTAAAAGAAAGAATGTGTAATTAATCATATACTCCAAAATGATTCAAATGTGTTAATGTTAGAAAAATCTTTACTTGCTTTTCCAATGTAATTGATTTTTGCATGAGATAGAGGTAAGTGATTTCCTTTCGTTAATATATTTTTAAATATCGATTTCTGCATTTTAATATATTTGATTAATATGTTCTAACCTTATATTAAGATTTTTGTTATTTGTTTTACATTATTAAATTACATTACACAAATTTATGTTTAGCTCTTAGTTTTCAAAACTAATGTTAAACATAAGTTATGGAAATAAATTAATATGATGTGATCAATATGAGAAATCTATTTTTTTCAATATGGAAGTTAAAACAACTGTAGCATCCAGTAGGTGCTAGTTCTTCTAGAGGAACTTTTTAGTTGTAAATTTTTTTATATGACTGGTATTAGAAAAGAATTCGGTTCCTTTCACAAGGAATAAATTTACATGATTATGAAGAATAATCAACTAATGGACCAATCTCTTCAATGATCTATGAGATTCCAAACTTGAAGATTATGTAAGATTGAAGTACTAGTTTGGATTGTATTCTCTTTGAGTTCTTTACTTCTTGAAGACTTTCATAAAATGTACAACAATTTTAACACCTTAAGGGATTTTACCTAAAGGGTCCTTGTCAATAGTTCAAATGTCTTTGAACTTTATTAGTTAGATAATATTATACCAATTTATTTTATCGAGGATTATAAAATTATTCCTACTATATATTGATTTAATGAAACAAAATATGTATCAATTCTATATAATCTTTAGAAAATATTTTACTATACAATTATGGTTTATGCTTTAATGCACTAATACATTGGTATATTTATTATGGGAAATAGAGTCATAATAATTTTACTAGAACAATTCCTCCCAAATCCATATAATGTCACGATTTAAGACCACTGGCCAGTAGCAAATTGTTTTATCTTTCCAGCCTAAGAATAGTAACACCATTCCTATTGTAATGAAGGATTCAACCATTCATATTTACAATTTGTCAAATTAATAAGATGCTTGTATTTAAGCTTTTTCTTGTAATTGTTTAGTATATTACTTGCTTCACCATTTAAGACATCAAATAAAATTTATAGTTGAAATCAATGTTGTATTGACAATTGTATGTATAAGGAAGAAATGAATGAGAGATGCAGAAATAAAAAAAATTGTGCAAGGGGTTTTAATCTTGAATACCTGAGCTCCATTTTCTATCAATATAAACAATTTCATGCATACTAGTCTTGTTATGTCCTTAAAATTCCCATTGTAAATTAAATTTCATTATTTTAATTTTTCTTTTGTAAGTATTTTAAACATTCATGTTTTGATTCAAATTTTTTGTTCTTTAAAAGTACATAAATGGTATTTTTTAATATAGTAGAAATTTTGTATTTGCAAGAGAAATAGTCATAACTATTGAAGTATCTTCATACATATTAGCTAGCTCACATTTTCCATGCGGAATGTCTGTTTTTATAGTGAGGTAGAAGTTCTAAGAAAAAAATTCTCAAGTTCCATGATACAGACTCAAGGCATTGCATAACTAACTTCTTGGTAAGTAATTGTTGTAAGATTTTTGAATGCATTTTTCACGATAAAATTAATAAATGGTTACTTAAAAAAATTACGATGGTAATAGGTTTGTTAATGCATAGATTAAATCAATAATTTATTCATCCTATGTAATGACTGAAGCAATAAAACCTATTCTTAGAAAGTGCTATCACAAGCTAAATAAATATAGTCCTTTTCCATTGAACTTGTTAAACCCTTATATCAAGAGCATCTAATTTCTATTTTGTTAGGCAACCTCTACATCAAAAAGTCCAGGAGATCAAATCTATTGTACACGATTCAAAAATGCTTTACAAAGCTATTACCTAATTAATCCTGTGTACTTTAGATTTAGATTCAAAGATCTTACTGCTCTATGTAGTACCAAAAGGCTTACCACTAGCACAACCACTCAAAATCGTGGCTGATAAACGCCGAAAGGTGCGGACAGAAAATGAAACGCACAGCCAGAAAATAAAACGCACAACTAGAAAATGAGCGTATACAGCCAGCGTGTTAAATCCAAAGTTTAATCATTTGAACGTGGCAATCATATAGTGCTACAGTAATTTCTTAATATGATTAGGTAAATGTTAAAAGTTAAACAGGTTAACGGATGCATTAAAAAATACAAGGAAGTTATGAAGAGAAAATCACATTCATTGATTTGAGAGGACGACTAATAATATGCCAGTGTCTTCAATTGTTAGCCATCAGATTAGAATTAGAATTTTAGATTAAAATGTGATTAATTGTGCTCATTGTCAATAGGTGTACGCCTTTTGACGTAAAAAAGGCGTGGGAAGTCTAAGACTTGAGATGTAAACCAATTGTTTATTTGCCAATGTTTTTGATAATATGTTTCATTTTTATGGGGATGTTCTATAGGTTATGTTTCATTTTCATGGGGATGTTCTATAGGTTAAGTAAGAGATTTATGAACTTATATCATGGATAAAAAGGGCTAGAAATTTATGAAACATAGAGATCGAGAAATGTGTTATTGAAATGTCTAATAAGGTTGGCTTTTGAAAGAGGTAACATAGAATCAACAACATTGTCAAAGTAGGAGATTTGTGAACTTATATCATGGATAAAAAGGGCTAGAAATTTATGAAACATAGAGAACGAGAAATGTGTTATTGAAATGTATAATAAGGCCTTTGAAAGAGGTAACATAGAATCAACAACATTTTCAAAGAGACAACTCTCATTGAGGGCAGTGAGATTTTTGGAGAGAAAGAGATGCCATGGCCTATGCATTTTCCCATACATGTAGGTAATTGCTTGTTGAAGGTGTGAAAAGGTTGAGAGTTTTTATTTTATATACATATTCTGAAAAATATAATAAGGAATTTGGCTAACCCATGCATGTATCTAATTGCTTGGTGAATATATGTAGAGGTAGAGAGTGTTCTTTTTTATCTACTTGTTCTAAAAAATGTAATAAGTGTTGATGTTTTGGTAGCTACGGGAGGTATTAACCTCCACGTGTAACCTTTGACTTAGAATCGAATATTCCAGAAGGAAGTGAACCATTAAATAGATGTGTGGAAACCCTATGATCCAGGTGGATATCAGTGGCCACCCACCTTTTCCAGCTGGCTCAAAACAACTTTCTGGMAATTTTCGTAATTTACTATTTTTTGCAGTTTTTCGGGTCCTGAACTTCCAAAGCCGTTTTGAGGCCCTAAATGACGTTGTTTTTGGGGTATATTTCAGATGGAAAGTTTCATCATGAAATTTTTAGCAATTTTTGTATTCCTTGCACAGATATTTCCAACGGGCTATTGTACTTCTAAAACGGAGATCGTATGCAAAAGTTACGACCCCAGGAAGTTGATGTACTGACTTACCCAAACGAGGCTCACATGAATTTTGGTGCTTCATCTCCTAGGGTTAGGTTTTTGGATGTCTAGGGTTTTTGAAACTCCTGTTTATTCTAAAAATGCCTTCAAAGCCTAATTGTAATTATCTTCTTGTGAATGAGCGTAGTCATCACATCTCTCCTCAGAGATAAGTCACCACCATTCCAACAAGCTTGTTTTTCGCTGCATTTTACAGTTTCAGCCTATTTCCTTATTGAATATAAAACTAGTTTTACTGTATCTCTAATATTTTGTGTTAAGCATCTGTTAATAATTTGTAGTCATTTCGTTCTGCTCATAAAATCTGGATCAGTGGTATCAAAGTGGTCTGCTCCTTGTTGTCTTAATGCATGCCCCCAATGAGGTCATAGTACAAAGAATTGGTTCTCGAGCTTGTTTCTCTTGAGGACCAAATCTCTCGCACGCCCAAGCGACCTATCATGGCAGGAGAAAATAAATATGACGGGATAGGAGATCCTTTCAAAATGTTGCTTAAGGAATACCTAACGCAACAGAGGAAAAAGATGATGGATAGTTTCGCACAAATCCTTCAGCGGCTACCAACAGGTGACGCACATTCTTCGAGCGGAGGTATCGCCCCCTTCAAGGTACAAATAAACTTTGATATTCTTGTATTTGAAGGTCAGATAGACGCAGATGGTGTAGACAAGTGGTTGAATGTACTAGAAGGGTATTTTTCTGTCCATAAATTTTCGAATAGAGAAAAGATTACTTTTGTGCTCCTCAAAGTCGTTCCCCATGTCAAAGATTGGTGGGAAACTTTCTGTGAGCAAAAGGAAACAGAGGAACCCTCGTTATTTATAGTCATGACCACCTCGAAATCCTTCAGAGATGCTATTAAGGAACAATACTACCCTATTGGAAGTTATGACAACTTGTATACCAAATGGACCACACTGCAACAAGAAAGAGACCAAGGAGTGTCAGAGTTCACAAATATCTTCCATACCTTGGGCACCAATATGGGTATCAAATATTCAAAGCGACATATGGTGCTCAAATATCGTGGTGCTCTGCATAGATACATACAGACCAAAATGGAATTTCTAGACATCCCATCCTTGGGCATGGCCTACCGATATGCCGTCAAAATCAATCAGAAGCTCAAATAGAAGACGCGACAATTTGGGCCCGGGAACCCCTCACAACAAAAGACAGAAAAGGGCAGATCCAACCCACAGAGAAAAGGATAGAGAAAAGATGGATAGTATCAGGACAACCAATCCAATCTACAAGCAAAGAGGGACACTAGAAATACAAAGAAAGATACTGGGAAGTGGTGCGACTTCCATAAGAGCCCTTGGCATAACACTGTTGATTGTCACTCAAAGAAGTCGTTGGTGGCCAAAGTGAAAGCCTCTGAATTGGATGCGGTTTATGACTCTGAGTAGGAACCAGAAAGGGGAAGACAGATCATTGACGGAACCCAGTGCCACCATTGCTACCATCAATATCCATCCTGATGAACTAGACGAGCCAGAAGAAGGAGAGCCCCTCTTCCATTCACAGATGTGGGTAAAAGGCACCCCATTGCACTTCATCATTGATAGCGGTAGCCAGAAGAACCTCATCTCAACAGAGGTTGTCAAGAGGATGGCCCTGTCGACAACGTTGCACCCACAACCCTACAACATTAGATGGCTCCACCAAGGAAGCGATATCTGCTTCAGCCAACAGTGTCGAATGTCGTACGACATCAAGCCCTTCAAAGATGAGGTATTGTGTGATGTTTCCCCTCTCGAAGTTTGTAATGTTCTTTTGGGCCAACCTTATTTATGGAAATGTCATGTTGTATATGAGTCTAGGCCTCGTAGTGTTATTATTACTTTGAACAGGAAATTGTACAGGATACCTGAGGCAGTCCCACCTAGTGTTATTTTCTTGATCTCTGCCAAGCAATGCAGGAAGGTCATCTCTTAGAAAGGGAAGTTTGTCTTCTTCATGATTCACTCTCGGAATGATCAAAAGATCACAACCACATCCAGGGTCTCTGCGGTCAACCTCTCCACACAGCAGAAGCAAGCAAATAAGGTCGTTGAAGAATACTCGGATATCTTCTCCTCACCTACCGAGGTACCTCTGCACTGTCAAGTCAAGCACCCCATTGATCTAACCCCTGGTGCACTGCTTCCTAATGGGCCAGTCTATTGTTTCTCTATGTTAGAGAATGATGAGATCAAGCGAAAAATCCAAGAACTTCTCCATAAAAGGCACATCCGTCCCATCTCATCACCTTACGAGAGCCCAATCATGTTGGTACAGAAGAAATATGGAACCTAACGACTCTGCATTGATTACAGAACCTTTAATAAAATCACAGTTAGACATAAACACCCAATTCCTCTAATAGACGACCTCCTTGATCAACTCACGGGGGACAAATACTTCAGTAAAATTGATCTGAAGTCTGGCTACCACTAGGTCCTGATAGAACAGACAGATGTATGGAAGACCGCCTTCAAGTCAAAGGAAGGCCTTTTTGAATGGTTGGTCATGCCCTTTGGTTTGACTAATGCTCCAACCACTTTCATGAGGATGATGGATGATATCTTGTGACCATTCACTAATACTTTTGTAGTGGTGTATCTGGATGAAATTCTCATTTACAACAAGTCTTGGGCAGAACACTTGCAACATATTCAACAGGTTCTTCACACCCTACAGCAGCACAAGATATATGCCAACTTGGAAAAATGATCCTTCGACATGGACAAGGTCCATTACTTGGGCTACATTATTGATCAACATGGTGAACATGTGGATCCAGCCAAGATCCAAGTCATCCATGACTGGCCAGCCCTAACCACACTCATTGAGCTTCAGAGCTTCTTGGGCCTTGCCAATTTCTACTACAGGTTTGTGTTGGTATTCTCCCATATTGCATGGTCCCTCAACCAAATAACCAGGGGTGGTGGTAAGGAAAAATTTACGTGGGGCCGATCCCAACAAAAAGCATTCAATGATTTGAAGCAGCGTTTGTGCTTAGCCCCAGTACCTTCACAACCAGACCTGCAACAACCCTTTGATATTGAGACAGATGCTTTAGACTCTGTTGTGGGCGTCGTTCTCACTCAGCACAGCCACCCTGTGGCCTATCATAGTGAGACACTATCAGATGTTGTCCGTAAGTAGCCTACTTATGAAAAAGAGATGTACTCCATTGTGAAAGCCTGCCTCTAGTGGAGACATTACATTCTTGGGAGGGAGACAGTCATCCACACTGATCATAATCCACTGCAGTTCATGCAGACACAAGGAAAATTACAGAATGACTGCCATCAAAAGTGGTCCACATACTTACAACAATTCCACCTCAACATCAAGTATAAAACAAGAAGAACCAATCACGTCACTGATTGCCTCAGTATACCGCCAGTCTTGACACTCACCATGGTGCTAGACTCTTGTGGCCATGAGACCTTTGGATGGCCCCAACTCTATGAGACAGACCCAAACTTCGCCACCACCTACCAAATGTTGGGTGCAAACGCATTTGTCGATAATTTCCATCTTCAGGATGGGTTGTTGTGGGTTTTGGGAATATGTGTTCCATCAAGCGAGTGAGTGATGTCGATCCAGGAAGCCCACTACAGTCAAGTGGCAGGACACTTTGGCATCGAAAAGACAGTGGAGATGCTACAGAAACATTTCTACTGGCCGAAACTTTGATAGGAGGTCAGCAAGTATATCAGGTCCTGCACTGCCTGCGTTATTGCCAAACCGACCACTAAGAAACAGGGCCTCTACACCCCTCTTCCTACTCCTGATAGGCCATGGGAATCCATCTCAATGGACTACATGTCAAGCCTCCCATCCACCAAGTGGGTAAATGACTGTGTTTTTGTGGTTGTTGATCACTTTTATAAGATGGCGATTATGGTTGCCTGCAAGAAGAACATCATAGCAAAAGCCACTACCAAGCTCTTCTTTGAACGAGTCTGGGTACATTTTGGGAACCCACAAACCATTGTCTCAGATCAGGATAGTCTATTTCTCATCACATTTTGGTTGAGCCTCTGGTCACTGCTGGACACCAATCTCACCAAATCCACGACCTTCCACCCCCAGACAGATGGCCAAACGGAGGTCATAAATCAAATGATCGTGCATATCCCACACATGTATAATTCCAAGCACCCTCACACATGGGATGAGATTCTTCCCTATGTCCAACATAGCTACAACCGATCCCTGCATAGCTCAACTGACCACAACCCCTTTCAGGTGGGGTTGGGATTCCAACCATTGGGTCCCATAGATGTTGCACTTCCCCTTGTAGTCACCTCATCCGACTCATCTTCTACTCCAACTGAAGTTGACAAAGCCACCCAGTTCATTGAGTGGATCCAACACATCCACCAACAAGTTCATGATATCCTACATAAGTCCAATGAAAATTACAAGCAACGACATGATCAACATCGTGTGTCACATAAGTTTCAGGTGGGCGACAAAGTTTGGTTGCACTTGTAGAAAGAACGCCTTACAGGACCCCACCAGAAGCTTTTTCCACTCTGTTATGGGTCGTACACCATTACCAAGGCTGTGGGGGATAACGCTTTTGAGCTCAACATTCCTTGTTTCCTTGGCCTACACCCAGTGTTCAACATGGACCTCCTTCAGCCTTATTTTCCACCATTATTGGACACCTCAGACGTAGCAGAACAACTGACACCAATAGAGCTCAACCTCGACTACATACAACAGACATCCAATGATTAGATTGTGGACACACAGATCAAGGGAACTCAACAACAAAGGATCCAACTTTATCGAGTCGTCAAAGTAGGGCAACTCCTGCACCAAGGCAAGTGGCTCAACCGGGGCCAAATTCAACAGAAATTTCCTCATATGATGGGGGAACTCAACGCAATGGAGACCATTGCTTCCTAAGGAGGGAATATTGATCTAGGTGGATATTAGTGGCCACCCACCTTTTCCAGCTGTCTCAAAACAAATTTCTGGCAATTTTCATAATTTACTATTTTTCACAAATTTTTGGGTCTTGAACTTCCAGAGCCGTTTTGAGGCCCTAAATGACGTTTTTTTTTGGGTATGTTGCAATCGGAAAATTGTATCATGAAAATTTCAGCAATTGTTGTATTCCTTGGATAGATCTTTCCTATGGGCTATCGTATGCCTAAAACGAAGATCGTATGCAAAATTTACGACCCCGGGAAGTTGATGTACTGACTTACCCAAACGGGGCCCACATGACTTTTGGTGCTTCATCTCCTAGGGTTAGGTTTTTTGATGTCTAGGGTTTTTTAAACTCCTTTTTATTGTAAAATGGCCTTCATAGCCTCATTGTAATTATGTTCTTGCGAATGAGTGCATCCGTCACATATCTCCTCAGAGATAAGCTGACACCATTCGAGCAAGCTTGTTTTCCGCTACTTTTACAGTTTCAGCTTATTTCCTTATTGAATAGAAAACCAGTTTTACTGTATCTTTGTTATTCTATGTTAAGCATCTATTAATAATCTGTAGTCATTTCGTTCTACTCATAAAATCCGGATCACCCTAGAAGACAAGTCGACCTAGAAAAATAATAATATTAGATTATTATCTTCCATAAATACAGGTCGACTCCTCGGGAAAAAGATAAACAAAAAATATAATTACCAGAAATCCAAGTCAACCCAACCAGAATAGTGACCAGACAGTTTAATATAAATAGAGGACATTTTATCTCATTTGGACATCCAGTTAGTGTGCAATCCTTGTGGAGAGTTGCAGTTGCAAATGCAAGGAGGAATAAGGGTGCATGGTCATCTCTTGGGCCTTGGTCTCTCTCTTGGTGATTTTTCTTGGTGATTTTCTTGGTGATTATCTTGGTGGTTCTTGGTGATATTCTTGGTGATACACTTGGTGATATTCTTACTAAGTATGGCACAAATCTGGGAGAGTAGTGTAGCTTCAGTTGTTGCAGTTGTGTATGGTACTTGTTCTATGGAGACTCTCTATCTTGTGTGCTACCCTTGGAAAAGGAGTGCTCTACTTGTCTTGAGTTGTTTTCAGAGTTGTGTATGGTACTTGTTCTATGGAGATTCTTTGTCTTGTGTGCTACCCTTGGAAAAGGAGCGATCTACTTGTCTTGAGTTGTTTCCATAGTTAGCAACTAGAGTTTATTTGTTGGTTATGGAGTAGGCTTTCTAAAATTATTCTATGTAAAGGTTAATATGCTCATGGGTGGCCTTGTGCCTACGGTTGCGTGAAAATGATGTGACATTTTCTATGGTTAAACGAGCATACCAAAATTTCAACATGTTATCAGAGTTGGTTTCCTTCATAACAATCTAACCATTGGAAGGAAGATCCTTAGTTTCCCCCATTGTCAAGCTCATTGAGCACATACTAAACTCACTAAGAAGGTCACCTAAGTAGGGAGCATCTCATCCCTGGATCAGATTTGCAAATCTTTGAAGTTGAGAAATTAGGGTCTCCTCATAAAACCCTAGGTTTGTAGTGCTAGTTCCATTGTGCCAGTTACAATTCCAGTTGCAGTACCAGTTGTAGTGAATTTTTATGTGAAGTATTGGGAGTAATCTTTGATTTTCCTAGCGCACCTTACCCTGACGCATCTCCATCTACCCTTAGATTAGAAGTTGGAGAACCTTTGAAGTTTTAAGGTTCATCATTGTTGCTAAATGGTGTCGTAGCCTGTTGATGTTGTCGAAGTTCGTATATATATATATATATATATATATATATATAT
>JASDQU010101113.1:279706-347629 GCA_032191745.1 Picea mariana
TGTATCATTATTTTGAGTGTGATTGCAAGAGAATGGATCTCTTACAATCATAGATCCAAAGGGATATCAAATCTAACACATTCAGAGGAGCAACACACTCCAGTTTTGATTGTTTTCGTGTGCTTCTAGCTGTTATGGCATCATGAACATCTAGGTTTCATTTTTTGATCTATTGAAGTTATAATTATCATACTAATATCTGGTAAAAGTTGAATTTAGAAACTAACTTTAGTCAAATTATTAGATTGATTAAGGATGAAATTTTAGAGTTTATTTGCCTTATATTCTATAACTCAAATTTCTATAAAGAAAGTATATTGTGTTAAGTGCAGGGGACATGTTGAAGAGAATACTTGTCATCTTGAGTGAAGGAGACTCAGAAGAAAATAAAAAACACTCGTTCTTGAAGATAGGACTCTAGGTTCCGGGTTTGATTGATTAAATTAATAAATTTCCAATTTGTACATATCAAGTTTGATAATTGCTACAATACTAGTTGTGACAACAATCATTGAAAGGTTCTATTACTGCTAAATACAATGAATACTTGGCAACATGTAAGTACTATTGATATAAATACTTATTGTACTTATCTGCAAGATGAACTAACATCTCCTCTAGGAGATACTTCTTGTTTTTCTTCTAGAAAGGTCATCTTGGTTATTTTATAAATTCCATGGAGGATACCATGGAAGAATGATTGATCACAACACTAGAAGAGTGGTGTTCCTGTTATTGTATTTTTATTTTTTCTCTTGTTCCAGTAAGGTCACAAGAAATAGCTCTGAGAAGGAGCTACTGTGATTATTATTCTTGTTCTTGTTTTTATTATTATAAGAGTATTATTCTTGTCCAATGTTTTCTCCTTTGTTGTCCTTGTTCCTGGCAATTCACATGTGATAAATCTGAGGGAAGCTACAATGACGGTTGCAGGAGACAACACATTAGATGGTATATATTTTGATACATGGAGCAGACTATCCAGGTAAGAAGTTGTATGCACGACTGCATACATCCATGTACCAAAGAAGAAGAAGATGAAGAAGGGTACTTTTGTGAGATACAAAGTATCTCATACGGAGATTGATTGTAAGGAGTAGAAGGCTCCAAATATGACCGAACAAATCCATCTATTATGATTGATCACTCTTCAGATCATCAGGAAGAGTTAGTAGCGCCAAAAGGGCCTACCCATAATCATTGCAGTAACCAGGAAAAGAACAACATGGTTCATGTTATCCCCTACCCTAGGGATACCTAAGGAGAACCCATCTCAAGGCCTAGAGGTCCTAGACATGGAGTATTGAGAGGAAAACAACTTGAGCATGGCCCCAGAAGGCCCCTCTTTTCTTCACTGCAGTGCATTCATCATTATCAACAATATACATTCCCACCATCTTGGTCTTGTAGTAGTGGTGAGTCTTTCTCCATGAGGTAATGAGTCCAGGTATCGTGGTATGTATCACTCCGAATTTTTAAGCACTTGAATATGTTGTATCGAATCCTTCTTCGTTTCATGACGTTTTCTTGGAAATTATTATCTTTTCCTCATTTATACCTAGAAGAGTAACACGATGCCCTAGTAAGTTGGTTTCCTTCTAGGATGGATAGCCACTGGGTGGGTTTGTCAAAAGTCATCGTCTGTTCCCACCATACTTACCACTTTCCATATTTATTCCTTCCATCTTCCCTATCCTTGTTTGAGCATAGGGATTGGAAAAGCTAGGAAGGGTTGTACCTTTCCTTGTGGGAAGAAGGGGCTAAAGGCCCAAAGGGTAAAATTAGCTGGAAAGAGTTAAAATCCAATGTTGAAAATTTTGAGATGCTTCACCCATGGATTCTCGAGAAAGCAGTGAAAATATTCTCAGTAAGAAAAGGGAACCCATAAGATACATAAAAACTCAAGGTACTAGATGGTGGATAGGAGGTCTCATCACGAGCTGACCTGTTATGATCATGGACATGTAGAGGTATGAAACTACCACCTATCTGGTCACCAAACCAGGGTAGTGGCTCTTGGTGGCATATCCAAGAGAAAGGGGGTCTCATCACGAGCCAATGTTCTCATTTCCATGAAATTTTTGTGGATAATGTTGTCACCTCTAGTCATCAATCCAGGACAGTGGCCCTCAACTTTTCCCTTGAAGCACAAAATCACAAGACAAAAATAACTAAAGCTAAGAATAAAAGTCAATGAATGAGTTGGGAAACAATTGCATTTATGACAAGGTGCAACTCACCCTCTACAAAGTCACCCACATGTAAGACTTACATTTCCTTGTTATTATTGCACCCCCATGCCACCTCATATACTTACATGACTTGGATTGGCTCCCACCTAGGAAACACCCCAAACTTAAGGGAGGTTAGCCTAATAGGACACCCTAAAACCTTCTCCAAATCTAACTTATCAAATTGCATAAGGTCTTTCAGCATTTGTATGGGTTAAGGGGGTTTTGATTTGTTGGAAGATTAGTTTTTGTCATTGATGTCAACCCTAGTCATTGGTTGTAGTCATTGATGTCAACCCTAGCCATTGGATTTTGGAACCCACAGTTGATCGAAGTAGATAGACATGAAGGAAACTACACATGCAAATACAACACCCATGGATGGATAGTATAAGTCATGCCGCTTCCGGTGGTACGTTGCACGTCGGATCCTCATGATTGAGGAGAAAATATTTTTTTTAAATGACAATGTGAATTGAAGCAGAAACTACATGTCAGCCCTAATGTTAAAAGGAAGTGACATAAAGGGTATAAAAACATCTCATTATACATTCATTTTTTAAACATACACAAGTTTATTAATGAACAAGGAGATATAAATCAAATTTATGAGGAAATCTAAAGTAAAGAAGGTCGAATTTCAAAGGAGGATGAAGTCTTTTGGTGATGTGTTCTAAGGTATGTTATTTACAAGTCATCTTATTATTTTCACTATAAATTTGTTTCTATAACGATTCAGATGGTGAAATTCAGAGGATATTGATAAGACATATCTAGGTACCTGTGGTAAAAATTTCATTTTTTTATTTGTTATAATTTTGGAGATGCACTCTGTGGAAGATATGGTTGTTGACTAGTCCAAAGTTAGTCATAAAAAGGTGTTCCAGGTAAAACAATCATAACGTATTCATAGAGAATCCAAATGAAGTGAGACCAATTGCATTGGAAATAGTATGGGTTGTAGTTTCCTATGTACAAATTTCAGAATCTGATGTTAAATATTGAGCGCGGGGCATGATCTACAAGGTTGCTCGCTTGAATAAACCAAAATTGAATAAGGTCTACCATTTTCTTGGAGGATTCAAGGAGTGAAACTTGGAGGAGTTTCAGAGAATACTTTGAGTAATATTATCTATAGGATCAAAGTATTCCAAGAAGTGAAGAATTGCAAAAGTTGAAGAAGTCTCGGGAAGCTTTATCAAGTTCTATGTGATGGTTGGTTGATGGTGATAATTTAATGTAAATTTTTATTATCTCTCATATATTCTTGGGTTGAAGGAAGGGACAAGGATTGAGAGGTCAACATTCTCTTGATATTGGAGGATTTATCTTCCTTCTGTAGGTTTATCCCTCCCTTTATATTTGGAATCTGTAGCTACCTTTGGAAGTCATTACTTCCTTTGAACAATAATACATGATTACTTCTTATATATTGTGCATGGTGTATTGGTGTATCTCTTATACTATTCTTCATTGTTCATTGGATTATCTTCATTGTTGATTGGATATAAATTGAATACATGATATGATTGAAGTACAAGTTAAAAAATATTAACTTCTCTAAGTATTGATTCACCCCCCTCTCAGTATTTCCAACAATTGGTATCAGAGAAGGTTTCCTTCAGAAAAGTTTAAGCACTGGAAGGAAAAACCTGAGAAGAGATGGATAACCATGAGCACATTCCAAATGTTATTCAATGATTTGATGGAAGAAATTATGCATACTGGAGTGATAGAGTGAAAACTTACCTAACAACTTTTGGAGTAGACATTTGGTAGTCAATTGTAAATGACTATGTAATCCCAAAGAATGCTCCAACCAATCCAAATGAGAAGAAGCTTATGAGTTGTAATTTAAAATCCAGACATGTTATTCTAGGAGCATTGGCACCAACCATTTCTAACAAAGTGATGGGTTGCAACACTACTAAATATGTATGGTACAAAATCAAGAGTATCTATGAAGGTGATCCAAAAGTTAAGCAGGTAAAGCTTCAGTGACAAAGAAAAATTTGAAGAGATTAATGATATCAGAGGATTAGGTGAAGAGATCAATGAATCTTTGGTTGTACAAAAAGTGTAGAGATCACTTCTCTTGAAGTATGATGCTAAGGTCTCTGCCATTGAAGGAACTAGGGACTTGACCAAAATGACAATGGATGAATTACATGGGTCTCTTATAGCATATGAAATGAGAACAGGTACGGAGAGTTACCAGTCAAACAATGAAGCAACCTTTAAAGCCATAAAGAAGACAAAAGAGATGGATAGCAACCTTGATGAATAAATTAAGCATTTCGTAAGAAGGCTCCAGAAGGGAACTGTTAGATACAAAGGTAAGTCTTCTCTCAAATGATTTAATTGTGGTATAATATGGCATATTTATGAAAAATGATACTATAAAAAGAGAAGTCTCAACAATAAAAAGAGCTTCTAATCCAAGGATGATGACATCTCCTTAGATGAGAGTGATGAAGAAGATAATGATAGAGGATAAGTCCTCTCCATAACCCAAGAAACCCAGGATGATGATCACAAGAGTTCTAAAGAAGAAGAAATCATTTATGAAGAAGATTCAGATGAAGAAACCAACCTTGATTCCTTTTGGGGATACAAAGACAACGTAGAGAGTGAACAAGAAGATGAAAATCTTGAAAAGTTGAAGCATGTTGAAACTGAAAATAACAATGTTAGAAACAAAAACATAATACTAAAAGGTGAATTGAGTAGTTGTAAAGAAGAGAATTACAAGCTTGAAAAGACCATTGATAACTTGAAGGAACATTTAGAAGATTATGAGAAATTGAAATCAGAATTGGATCACACAAAATGGTAGCTACTATTGGCAATAGAAAAGTTGAAGAAGTTCGAAAAAAGAATTGAAAAATTAAATGAGATCCTTAGCAGTCAAATATCTCCAAACGATAAGACAGGACTAGGATACAATGACAGTTTGAAGAAAACAAAACAAGAGAAGGAAGATGAAAAGGATGAAACCAACACTCCAGAGCAAGTTGAAAAGCAAGATAGAAGACTATAATTCACAAGGAATGATACATCAAGAAGATCCTTTCTTGGAAATTGTTATACTTGTGGAAATTTTGGACACAAGGAAATGAATTGTAGAATAAATGAAAGGAATAACTACGCAAGATACATGAATGGTGAAAATAGTATATATGGAAATGTTCGCAGACTTGTCAACAAAAATTATAATCCATTTGACCCATTAATGGATCAAAATAATGTATGCTACAAGTGCAATAATCTTGGTCACAAAGCACAATATTGCAAAGATATGAAGGAAATATCCTATTCCAAATGTCCCTATACTGGCTACAACATGGAAAAGGAAAGAAATTCCACACAATGAAAACTGTTAAATAACATTGGTCGCTAAAGAATGCAAAGAAGAAGATGAATGGTTCATAGATAGTGGGTGCTCTTCTCATATGGTTGAATATCAAAGTAAATTTGTCATCTTGAAGAAAAAGGGTGGAAATGTTTCATTTGGAGATGACTCATCTACCAAAATACTTGGAAAATGAATTGTAAATCTTTGAAGTGAAAATTTAAAAGAAGGAAAAATCCTATTGGTTGAAGATATGAAGCATGATCTCCTAAGTGTCAGCAAAATATGTGATCAAGGATACACTCTTAAGTTTGACTCCCAAAAATGTAAAATCAGAGAAAAGAACTTAGGAAGTTTGGTTGCAACTACAACAAGAAGACCGAACAACATATTAATTCTAGACATGAAGAAGAGAGAGAATACAAAAGACACACAAAAGGATTCCAAGGAAGAAAAAGTCCCAAAGACCAAAAATCAGGATGAAGTATTATTGAGTGCCACATGTTCAAGGGGAGCATCCCCAAAGAAGAAGGTCACCTTATGCCATTGAACTCAGGGGGATCAGCCCCACCCTTTGCCATTGATTTCAAAGGGGGGTAGAAATTGGGATCATGATGACATGGGGAGCATGAGTGTTTCCATCAATGACAAAGTGGGGAATTGTTGGAAGATTGGTTGTTTTCATCGATGTCAACCCTAGTCATTGGTTGTAGTCATTGATGTCAACCCTAGCCATTGGATTTTGGACCCCACAGTTGATTGAAGTAGATAGACATGAAGAAAATTACACATGTAGACACAACACCCATGGATGGATATTATAAGTCATGCTGCTTCCGATGGTATGTGACATGTCACATGGATCTTCACATTTGAGGAGAAATGAATTTTTGAAGATGACAATGTGAATTGAAGAAGAAACCACATGTTGGCCCTAATGTTAAAAGGAAGTGACATACAGGGTATAAATAAATCTCATTATACATTCATTTTTTAAACATACACAATTTTATTAATGAAAAAGGAGATATAAGTCAAATTTCTGAGGAAATCTGAATTAAAGAAGGCCGAATTTCAAGGGAGGATGAAGTCTTTTGGTGATGTGTTCTAAGGTATGTTATTTACAGGTCATATTACCATTTTCGCTATAACTTTGTTTCTAGAATGATTCAAATGGTGAAATTTGGAAGCTATTGAGAATAAATATCTAGGTATCTGTGGTAAACATTTCATCTTTCTGTTCGCTATAGTTTTGGAGATACACTATGTGGAAGATATGTTTTTTTACTAGTCCTGTAGCTAATCATAAACATGTGTTACAGGTAAAACAATCATGACGTCTTCATAGAGAATCCAAATGAAGTGAGACCAATTGCATTGGAAAGAGTACGTGATGTAGTTTCCTGTGTACAAATTTTAGAATCGGATGTTAAATATTGAGCGTGGGGCATGTTGTACAAGTTAGCTCTCCTGAATAAACCAGAATTAAATAAGGTCTACCATTTTCTCTATAAATCATTTTATGGGAGGATTCAAGGAGTGAAACTTGGAGGAGTTTCAAAGAATACATCAAGTAATATTATCTATAGGACCAGAGTATTCCAAGAAGTGAATAATTTCAGAAGTTGAAGAAGTCTCAGGAAGCTTTATTAGGTTCTATGTGATGGTTGGTTGATGGTGATAATTTAATGTAAATTTTTATTATCTCTCATATATTCTTGGGTGGAAGGAAGGGGCAAGGATTGAGAAGTAAAACTTCTCTTGATATTGGAGGATTGTATCTTCCTTCTAGAGTTTTATTCCTCCCTTTATATTTGGAAGTTGTAGCTACCTTTGGAAGTCATGACTTCCTTTGAACAATAATACATGATTACTTCTTATATGTTGTGCATGGTGTATTGGTGTATCTGTTATACAATTCTTCATTGTTCATTGGATTGTATTAATTGTTGATTCGATATAAATTGAATACATGATCTTATTGAAGTAAAAGTTCAAAAATACTAATTTCTCTAAATACTGATTCACCGCCCTCTCAGTATTTCCAACATGATTCACATGTTTGGGTAATTTAATTATTGGATGTGATTTACATGCTAGGATCCCTGTGACTTATGAACCCCTGGAGGGCATACTTGTTGATGCAGGATCTTGCCTAGTGGACAGGTACACGTGAGAGAATGATTAGCTCGGACCTTCATGAAGGATTAAAGCCCACAGATGGATGTTGTAACCCCAACCAAGGGTAAGAAGACATTGAAGATTTGCACTGGGAAGAAAGAAGGACGTTTCGTTTGGAGGCACCTTGGCAGACCTAGACCCAGGGTGATCTTGCTCTTCCACATGGATGTTGGCCCTTTAAGGCCCAGGACATCATCATCATGACCCTGGACATCATCCAGAGCTAGGGTTTTTGTTTTTCAGGCAATTATGAGCTTAGTGGCACGTGTGGGCTTCATCTAGGGCCTTTGGAGGCCAATCGCCCTACCTTTTAGGCTCAAAGTTCCACCTTAGGGGCTCAAATTCACTCTAGAAGGGAATGATGTCACCCTTGGAAGGGGGCTTTAGATGATAAGTAATTTTATTTATGTCAAATTTGAATTTATTTTTAAATTGACCAAGTCGACCTTGTTTTAACCTAAAATTAATTAAAGGTCACCAATTTTGTATAAATAAACATAAAGTACTTTCATTTTACACATCACAACTCCTCACACAAGACGAGAGGTCTGAAATTTGCACCCTAGTAAGGGATGTTGGCTGAAATTGTGAGACACACTCTTGTATAAGGCAAATTTTTGCAAGTTGGATCAATCTTGGAAGATTTTATTGTGATCTTGCATGGTATTTTCATGATTATTCTTGGTGTAAGTAAAATATGCATTTTTTGTCATCTATTGAATGGTTTGTGTATGGTTTTATTTTCTTATACAAAATTGTGAAATTGCATGGTATACTTAATGCTTGAAGTAAGGAACTTAAATTGCTACTTTCTTACTTTCTATTTCATGCCAAGCTTTTCATTGAATTAATCTAGTGACTAGTCAAACCCTAGATCCATAAATTGCTAGCACTCTAAGGTTTTGACCTAGTTATCTTTACCTAAGTTTTATCCCATAAGCATCCTAGGGAGAGTAAGGTGTTAGGGCCTAGAATTGCCTACACCCTAGTATCTTTTTTCTTGAGGAAAATGCATAGGGGGACTCAAGTTACTACTTCTCCTGTGTATTCTCCCTCTTAGTATTTTGTGCATTATCAAAATTGAATTGTAGCCTTTGAAGAAGTCATCCACTTGAATCCATAATCCCTAGAAGGCACTAGTTCTTGCCTCTCTCTTGTTGAAGGATTGATTAAACACAAAATTATTTTCTGATGTTATAATTGACTGCTACATTCATCTAAATGCAACAAAGTTTCTGCATAATTGACTTTGAATGCTAGCTAAACACTTCAGAAATTGCTTATGACATTTTCTTATCGTGTTGCTTAGTAAATGCTATATTTTTATTGTCTTTTCAAGCAATTCTAAGGAGTATTTGTTGCAGCTATTACATTTTATCAGTTGTTGTTGTAAACTTATTAACTGCTGCAAATTTATATCAACTAGCACTTATTCTCATTTTCCATTGTCTCTTGAGGTGTTATTATCATATTTGTACCTGGAATGATTGTATATGCATCCTATATTGTCTTGTTCTGGAAAGGTACATCAAGAACTTCATTAACCTCATCTTTGGGACATAGATTTAGTGACTTTGGTAACCAGTGAGAGGGGGGAATACATCTTGAACATAACCCTAGTTTTCAATCCCTTTAGGTTACCAGGGACTCCTCCCCTAGGCTAGACCTTTCCTATCCCTAAAAGTGGGGATTTCCTATTAAGGTGATAGTGATAGAATATCATGCTTCATGTTATGCCAATATCTCTAACTTTCCTTGGGGTTTGGGAAAGTACAGATTGTGCGATAACATTTTTTGCACCATTGTCAGGGAACGAATCATTTTTTGGTAAGTTTTTATACAAATCCTTTACTTCACAAAGCTTACCTAGAGACTCCATTGAGGGTGATCCCCTCTTTTCCCTTTGATGATCCCTAGAAGTATTATTTGGCGACTACACTAATGACAAATCCAAACTTGGATTCTCAATGGAACCCGGGTAATTGTAAACCCTTAGATATGAGTGAAATTTCAGGTTACCCTCGACAATTGCCTTCGAGGTATGAAAATTGGCTCACTAGATTCAGTGGTAATGATGGGGTTGGGGCCGAAGATCACATGGATAATTTTTTGGATTTCTTTCAACTCCACCCTATCAGTGATGATGCTAAAGATTTGGAAATGAATCTTTTCTCTGCCATTCTTCATGGCAATGCTAGGAAATCATATGATGATCTCTCTGATGCTAGCCTCACATCTATGGACTAGTTAGAAAAAACCTTTCTCGAGAAATGGGGTATTAAATTAGAATATATCCACATGATAAAAAGACTCAAGTACATGAAACAAAAAAAGAATGAGACTGTCAATGAATTCCATACTAGGTTCGAGAATTTTCTATGACAAATTCCTAGAAGCCATCATCCTAAAGACAAGTACCTTGTTTACCTCTATACCAATGCACTTTTAGTGAAATTAGGGTTTTTCCTCAGTAAAAAGGGGCCAAGAATAATCCAATAATTTTATCACATGGCTATACAAATTGAGGCAAATATCTCCTTGTTCAAGGGAGAACAATGCTTTACTCCAGAAATTAAAGTTGATGACCCCAAAGATACCCCAAATACTCTTAGCCTAGATGTATTAGTTTCCATTCATATCTTTGTTAGTAAATTCCAGGAAAGAAGGGAAAATGAGGTTGAGGAGAGGGATCTTGATGAATATTACCAATCCCATGGGGAAGAACAAGAATTTACTAATGCTTCTAGCAAGGATAATGAGTACCTAGTTAAAGAGCGAGAGCCTGAAGATATTAAACATGATGATGAAGTATTAATATGTTCTCCTCCCTCTCATGAAGCCATCCCAAATCCTATTCCTCCTACACAAGAAGAAGAGGATGAGGTTAGTCACTTTCCTTTTTAGGTTTTTGATGATACCTTATTCTATGATTCAGAAGGTGAAGAAGAAAGGGAACCCTTGGATGAGCTAGACCCTCCATATTATGAAGCTGAAGATGTAGGGGAAATTCATGAGGACGAGGCACTGATTCTTACTCTTCCATTTGATGAAGTTATCCAAATCTTCGATGCTCCTGCACATGAAGAAATGAATACGGTAAGTCGTTTCCCTTTTCAAGAATTTGAATATGCTTTATTTTGTGATTTGGAAAGTGAAGAAGTGTTAGAGGATCCTTTGGATGTTTTAAACCCTTTGTGTTATGATAAAGGTAATGACATGGTAGATAATATTGATGATTTCATACATGTCAGGAAACGTAAATGGGATGTGATTGGCTATGATGAGGACCCTATTTACAACATTGAGGATCATTTCCAAAAGTTTCCTTTACAACTATCATATCAGGTTACTAATAATTCTGACATATGGCAACAAGGAGATGATATAGTTACATACATTTTCCAAACACCCACAAATGACCCGATGCTTAATTTTCATGATGATTTCTGATCATACCTTGAGGATTTTGATGAGTATTCCTTTGAGAACTTGGATTTATTCTATGAAGAATATTATCAACCACCGTTGTGCTAAGATCTTAATCAGGGTAAGGACGATGCTTTCCTAAAGCATGATACTTGTGACAAGGTTTTCCATCTCCCTTCGATTACTTTACCTCGTTATGTCACTAAGGATGCAGTTGGGGAACATGTTCCTTCTCCCAAGTTTTCTCTAGGGAAAATCCTTCTTTTAGAATTCAAGGGTAGGTTGAATAACTTAAGACGAAGTTTGTTATCTCAGTCTTTCATCTTTCCCTTGAAAAAATGCCAGTCATCCTCTAGTTTCTTTCTAGTCCCTTCCTAGACCTCAAGATGTGATGACATCCAAGGTAGCCTGTAACAGCCCCTCTGTTACAACATCAAATAAGTGAGTATAGTAGAGGTAAAAAAAAACAATTAACATTAATACAAGTACTACACAGTATTAACATACTTCAATAATACACATTCTATTATCGTAATCATCACAACACAAAAACAATTAGAATTTATCATCACTTACAACCAATAGAATAATTTCATCGCTAACGATAACAAGATGTCTACCCGCCCAACCTACCTGCAAAGTTAGGACCTCTAAGACACATAATCAACACTCAAGTCTAGGATTCATCTGATCGATTTTGACCATTTAAGGTCTCAGGACTGGCGAATGTTCTAAAGAACAAGGAGATATTTAGTTCCCTTAACCACAATCATACTCCGGAAATTCGTGACTAAATCAACAACATTACCATTCATAAATTATTTAATTTCAGAGTATAATCTACTACGATTTAATAATCATTAAAGACCCTAACACCAAGAGTCAACAATAATTCTTAATTAGTACAGGTTGAGTCGTGATTCCCTTATATAAAAGAAAACATGATGTATACCTGACATAATTACTTGATGGATCAAATCTTAAAAATTAAAAACAACACAAATTGCAGTGACCAAATTATACAGTGACTAATAATTTAAAACATAGTGGTTGCGATTTGAGTTGGCAGTGAATCAATAATTTTCTCATTTCAGAAGCTACACATAGATTTGGCAGCGATTCAATATTTTTTAATTACAGGAGCTACAATATGATTTGGCAGCGAATCAAATAATTTTCTTCAAAATCCTGGGTTACATGATGAACCTCCAACTCATTTCAATTCTAACCAAAATGTTAACAATTTGCAACGACCATATCAAATTATAAATTCGAATCTAAAATTTAAATTGGTAGTGGTCATACCAATCCAAGAATCGTATTGTGGGGAGACTCTATGGCATCCAACCAAATGTAAATTAGTATTAGAAAAATAGTTTGCAGTGACCCCAAAAATTTTAGTTCTCAGCATGCAAACTAAATAATCAACGATAAAAAACAACATCAATTCTCCTATTATATATAGTTTTGCAGCGACCAACTAATTTCCAAATTTTTGGAACTGCAAAAACATTTTAAAATACCACACGACATTCAAATTTAAGAATTAAGAAATAACTTTAAAAGACCATACCAAATTCTATGTTTTCAAATATGCAATATCTTGACAACGACCCTCTGCATTTCTAAATTCAGAATTGCAAATAAAATTTACAGCAAAACTACAATTTCAACTTCAATTGCAATTTATTTAACAATATCTCTATAAATTTAGTTTACAGAAATTGCTAATTATTTGCATGACTATGAAGAATTATAAATTCCGGATTCACCCATAATTGACAATGAACAATTAGTTATAAGAAAAAACAAGGTCTGTAATTTAATTGGCAGCGAATACGAAATTCGAATTTAGAGGTGGTGAATTAAATTGGAAGGTGAATTTTGCAGTTCCCATGTAAATATATTTTTTTCCAGAATACAAATAACTTGGTAGCGACCCTATGAAGTTTTAGGTTCCAGAGAACGACAACAATTGCAACAATTTTATTAAGATCAAATCTCCACGTGGTGTAACAAAATTTGCCAATGACTACACGAATTCTAAATTTCTAGTTTGATAATAGATTAAAAGAAAATGTACGAAATTCAAACTGGGGATTTACAAATAAATGACAGCGAACAATTAAATATCAGAATCGGGGTCGAAAAGTTCAATTGGTAGCAAAAGGAAGAAATTTGAAATTCCTAGGTTGCAATTAAGTTGGCAACTTTCAAGAGGCACACAAATTTTTGTTCATGTCATTTAATTGGGCTTGAATGAGCTACCATTTTTATTTCAAAAGCAATTAAAAAATGGGGTGATTAAAAATGAAATTCATATTCATAATTTGAAATAAAATATAATCCTTTATTCATAAATGCAAGTGTCTGGAAGGCATCCATATAAATTTAGATTCCAAGATCTGTATTTTAATTTGATAGCGATAACTTAATGTCTGAAATTTGTGTTTATAACATAAAATGACAACAAACAAACTTAATCCTAATTACAAGACACTCTCTTTACAAATTACAAAATCAAAATGAAATACTGGAACCGTTGAAGATGGAGCACTGAGGAAGTTTGTTAATTCCTTGTGTTCCTTCTTCATTCTCGCTTGCTAATCATTGAGACTTCACTGGTACCTCCCAGCCAATGATGAGAGTACTCTTCTTCGCACTTAGTCCCACAAGCCTCAAAGGGGCCACACACAAGAAACCAACAAACAATAGCTCCAAGGCTTGCCTCGTAAGGTAGACCTTCCACTCTTTCTACAAGTTTGGTATCCTAACTCTCACAAGTAAAACATAGTCAAAACCATTTTGGCAACATAACTTTACCAAGAATAAGTTTGATCCATTTTCCTTCTAAACCATTTGTTTTATATAAATATCCCAAATGACATATGTCCTCATGCACAATTAATTATCATTTTAACTAATTTAATTAGTAATATTCACCCACACACTTGTCATACTCTCCCCAAGTTGCACAAGTAAATACCATTTTTAGTTTATTTAAAGAGTCATTTTTCCTCACATTCCCAAATGTGTTCTTATTTCCCTCTTAGTTGTCCCTTTGTTCCCCAATTTCTCATTTAATGAGTGTCTCCCAACTAGATTTTAGTTAGAGTTGTATTAGGAGTCTTATACCTCTTGAACTCCTTCCAAGTGATATCTTTATGACTAATGTGTTGTACCTGCACAAACTGATCCCACCACATGGATGATTTTCCTTTCAATTGATACATCACAATTCTTCCTTTTGCATGAGAGGAATAATTCTGCAGTTGGAAATATTTCCTCATGCCAAGCAACCATGTTTCATCATCTTCCTCCTTCTTATGTTCTCCATCAAATGTAGGAGGCTTAATCTTATTCATCTTCCCTTTCAATTCATCCATCCCATATCTCCTGTGCTTTCTAGTAGGAGATGGGCTTGAACTACTGTGCGCTTCCTTACCAGAATGCTTTGGGGAGCAACGATGATGTCTGCTACCACTCCTCGATCTTCTTCTTCTCTCAGGGGTCCTGACATTTCTTGATCTTATTTTCCTCTCAGGGGTCCTGCGACTCTCTGTCTTGCTTGAGTCACTCCCCTTCTCCAATTTCCTTTCTATTCTTTCCAGGCTCTTCAACATTTTTAAGTTGAATTCACCCTGTTGATCCCTAACCTTCATGAGCTTTCGGCTATTAGCTCGACGAGACTGGGCATCTTTCTGCAATCTTTCAATGAGTTTCATCAGATGTCCCTCCTTATCAATCTCTTTTCCATGCCCATTAGAATTTGATCCTTCGATTCCCAAGTTGACATCCCTTCCTACCCTTTCATCCTCTGTTTCAAAGGCAATCTGCACCTCTTCCAATTCCATACTCGGCGTCGATTTTCGGCTGTCCTGACACTTGTTGAACTCTGCACACACAATGTGCAGTCAACCGGAGTTTGTCAGGCCTTATCCCTTAATGAAAACCACAGTAGTCATTAACCAACATGAATAAGAAAAATGTTTCGAATCCACTAAGTTTTCTGAGCTCTGTTTGGCTCTGCAAATTTCAGGACTTATGGTTTCAGGGTCTCGAACCACGAGACTCTCATACTCGCTTTCGGGTTTTGGGGTTTTGGTCCACGAGGATCCAACAGTTAAATCCTCAATGGTTCTTTTGTCTTCGAAAATTTTGGGACTTTGGGACTTCAGGGTTTTGGCACTTCGGTTTTTGGGTCTTCAGTACCCAGGAGTTCATGAAGCAATGACTCCAAGTCTCTTGTCGCTTCAATCCCCGACTTCCGAAATTTCTATCTCCTTACCCTCCGGGCCCACAGTAAAGCTATCACCCTTAACCACAGGGGCGCTTGGCACGTTCAGGAGGGTCCACGTCACCCTCGATGATGTCATCATGTCCCACCACTCTCGCATTTCTTCTCGACCCACTAGCACGTGGTACACACCCATGTGTCCACGTCCATTCCACGTGAAATCCAACAGTTAGACTTCTCTCAGATCTACGACACAAATCCTTTCGGCATTTTGGGGGACCCACACAAAGTCCCCCATTCCGGACCCCCCACCCCCCTTATTAAAGGTAGAAAGGAAAAGTGAGTTAAGAATCCCATCTTGTCTGTAGATCTGAGTGCCCCAATCTAAGTCATTGAAACTTGCATGCTCAATTCTAGACCCCCCCCGCCCCCCCTTTTTAAAGATAGAACGACGATGGGGGTCCGAAATGGAACCCTGGCCATAGATCTGGGTGCACAAATTCTAGTCGCCCACATTTTCCCACTGCTTAACGAGATTACGGTCTATTAATCTACTTGATCCAATGGTCAAGTTCCTCTCCTACGATCTACGGTGTAGATCGTTTCGGGATTTCGCATACCGCGATTTCCATGTTCCCGTGCAACTCCAAAGGGTTTTAAGCCCTGAGCACGTTCTTCAGATCTGACGGTCATGAGGGTTCTCCTTTCCTCCCAAATAGATCCTACGACTCCAACACCTCATGCGTTGAGCTCTATCTCTCCCTATGGCCATATACCACACTGGCTGCAGTTTTATAACACCGCTACACCTCCTGAGCTTGGTAACATGGTCAAGTAACTCCTTGACACTCAGGAGCATTCAAAGGTCCGAAATTGGTCCTCCAAACACAATTTCTCCTCAAACCCTTGATCCAAAAACCACCCAACTGACCCATCTAGGCTCAGCGTCGAAACCTTCGCTCTGATACCATTATGTAATGCTCCCCCGTGCCGTCCTCCAACCCACTGGCCAGGTAGACGCTTGCGGAACAACATAATTTTATGCTTAATTAATAACATGCATTTAAAACAGGTTAAACACATTTAAACTCAGAGTCAACACAAAATTACTGTTGACCTAAATAATCCATGGAATTAACATTAATTCATATACAAAACATAATGCATGATAAATATAAATACACAGACATGCAAAAACTTAATTAAAACATCATCTGGTACTTATCTTTGAAACGGTGGTAATTCCACCAACCACATGCAGGCCTTCCACGAACCTCCCAGCCTTAGACCACGCTTCTCATCAAGCTCAACAGTGGGTCACCCCCGAGCTAGGAATAAGCTCCATCCCAAGTTAAGGAATCGTAGGCTAGACTGAGGTTACAGGGAAAACAACACAGAACAACTAGAAGGATTCTTCCCAGGATGCCATCTTACGCCCACTACTCCCGGAATCTCATTCCCCACATGCATGTTCCGCTCGAGAGTATACACCTTCACAAGCATAGTCCATCAGTGCTACACCTCCCTCTCTGGGCCTTGGCAACAGGCTGGATCAGGAAGTCTCAAAGACTGAAGCTGGTGCTGGACATTCTTTGGAAGAAACCACTTCCCAACAAACTCTCTCACCTAGAAAGAGTTTCTCATAGGAATGACAACCTACCTCTTCCAACAAAAATCACCTCCCTCACCTGGAGAGAGGTTACACACAGGCTTGGCACAGACTTACACTGGCCAGAAAGCCACGCGCAGTCCAGCACTACGAGGCCACAACAGCCAACTAGGAAAACAGACACGGGCTTCCCAAATAGGCTCTGCAATCATGGGATAGACTCACGATTTTGGTTTCGGGATTGCACCAAGGGTACAAAGATTCCACGCACAGGCTCAAAATGTTTAGACAAAGGATGTACCGACTATCTCAAAAATCAACACAGGATTTTCGACTTTCAGGGATGCACCAGGGTATTCTTGCAGAGGTCAGACCGTTCACGTTCAGACAGTCGGGTAGAATGGAGGCGGAACCCCCATCACGGCTCATCTCAGCCATTTTATTTGCATGCACCTGGGTTGACACTTGTCACCCATGCAACTGCATGCATTCCTTCAGCACGCGTTCCTTCCATTTGGAAGTTGCTTGTCTTTCCAAAAAGAACTTAGGATAAAACATAATATTCACATGTCTTTTGGAATAATATTTTAATATTATTCCCCAAGTACTTAAGCCCCTAGGCTCAACACTTAGCCCCTCTTCCCACCTTCCAGCCCCTAATCCCTTGCCCACTCTGTGGAAGCTTAGTCCCGCATCACTCATTCATCATGGTCGATTTGCATGTGATGGTGTTTATATTTTTTATTAATAATGTGCATATATACATGTAAAAAATCAGGCTCTTGGCCTTCAGCACTTAGGCTCTCTGGCCTAAAAATCACATAAGCCCACGAACTTATATAAACTTGGCTCACTAGCCTAGAAGACATTTTTACAACTCATTTCGTAAACAATATTTACAACTGGGCTCGGCCTTGGGGACATTACACTTCGCCTAGGGATTTTGAAGAAAGCAGTGAAAATATTCTCAGTAAGAAAAGGGAACCCATAAGATACATAACCACTCAAGGTACTAGTTGATGGATAAGAGGTCTCATCACGAGTCGACCTATTATGACCATGGGCATGTAGCGGTATGACACTACCACCTATCTGGTCACCAAACCAGGGTAGTGGATCTTGGTGGAATAACCAAGAGAAATGGGGTCTCATCACGAGCCAACCTTCTCATTTTCGTGAAATGTTTGTGGATAACATTGTCACCTGTAGTCATCAAGACGAGATAGTGGCCCTCAACTTTTCCCTTGAAGCACAAAAGAAAAATATCAAAAGAACTAAATCTAAGAATAAAAGGAAATGAATGGGATAGGAAACAATTGCATTTATGATAAGGTGTAGCTCACCCTCTACAAAGGCACCCATAGGTAAGACTTACATTTCCCTATTATTATTGCATCCCATGCCCAGAAACTTACCCCATGGCACCTCATACACTTACATGACTTGGATTTTCTCCCACTTGGGAAACACCCCAAACTTAAGGGAGGTTAGCCAAATAGGACACCCTGAGACCTTCTCCAAACCTAACTTGTCAAATTGCATAACCTCTTTGAGCATTTTTCTGGGTTAGTGGGGGTTTGATACACATGTTTGGGTAATTTAATTATTGGATGTGATTAACATGATAGGATCCCTATGCTTATGAACCCCTGGAGGGCGTACTTGTTGATGTTGGATATTTCCTAATGGATAGGTAAACGTGAGGGAATGATTAGCTCGGACCTTCAGGAGGGATTAAATCCCATAGATGGATGTTGTAACCCTAGCCAAGGGTAAGAAGACATTGAATATTTGCACCAAGAAGAAAGAAGGATGTTGCCTTTGGAGGCACCCTAACATACCTAGACCTAGGGGGATCTTGCTCTTCCACATGGATGTTGGCCCTTAAAGTTCTAGGACGTCACCATCATGACCCTGGACGTCATCTAGATCTAGGATTTTTGTTTTGGAGGCATTTATGAGCCTAGTCGCACATGTCGGCTTCATCTGGGACCTTTGGAGGTCAAGCGTTCTACCTTTTAGGCTCAAAGTTCTACCTTAGGGCCTCAATGTCACCCTAGAAAGGCATGATGTCACCATTGAAAGTGTCTTTATATGCTAATTAATTTTATTTATTTAAAATTTGAATTTATTTGTAAATTATCAAGGTCAACCTTATTTTGACCTAAAATTAATTAAAGGTCACTAGTTTTGTATAAATAAACATAAAGTACTTTCATTTTACACATCACAACTCCTCACACAAGAGGAGAGGTCTGAAATTTGTTCCCTAGTAAGGGCTATTGGCTGAAATTGTGAGGCACCCTCTTGTATAAGGCTAATTTTTGCAAGTTGGATCAATCTTGGAAGCTTTTATGGTGATCTTGCATGGTATTTTCATGATTATTCTTGGTGTAAGTAAGTAAAATATGAATTTTTTGTCATCTATTGAATGGTTTATGTATGGTTTTATTTGCTCATACAAGATTATGAAATTGCATGGTATACTTAATGCTTGAAGTATGAACTTAAATTGCTACTTTCTTACTTTCTATTTGCCAAGATTTTCATTGAATTGATCTAGTGAATAGTCAAACCCTAGAGCACTAAATTGATAACAAGGTTTTGAACTAGTTATATTTGCTTAAGGTTTATCCCATAAGAAGCCTAGGGACAACATGGTGTTAGGTCCTAGAATTTCCTACACCCTAGTATCTTGTTTCTTGAGGAAATGCAAAGGAGGACTTAAGTTACTACTTATGTGCATTCTCCCTCTTAGTATTTTGTGCATTATCAAAATTGAATTGTAGCCTTAGCCTTTGAAAAAGTCGTCCACTTGACACCATAAGCCCTAGAAGGAACTAGTTCTTGCCTCTTTCTTGTTGAAGGATTGATTAAACACTCAAACACTCTTCTCCTAAGTTTTTACTAACTATTTCTAACCCTATTTTACCTATTTCTTACCCTATATCACTAACTTATTTGTTGTTGTTATAAATGACTCCTACAACCATCTAAATGCAACAAATTTTCTGCATAATTGACTTTGAATGCTAGCTAAACACTTCAGAAGTTTCTTATGACATTTGATTATCATTATGCTTAGTAAATGCTATCTTTTTACTGTCTTTTCAAGCAATTCTAAGGAGTATTTGTTTCAACTGTTACATTTTATCAATTGTTGTTGTAAACTTATTAACTGCTGCAAATTTATATCAGCTAGCACTTATTCTCATTGTCCATTGTCTCTTGAGGTGTTATTATCATATTTGTACCTGGAATTATTGTATATGCATGCTATATTGTCTTGTTCTGGGAAGGTACATCAAGAACTTCATTAACCTCATCTTTGGGACACAAATTTAGTGACTTTGGTAACCTGTGAGAGAGGGGAATACATCTCGAAAAAAATCCTAGTTTTCTATCCCTTAAGGTTACTGGGGACTCCTCCCATAGGGTAGACCTTTCCGATCCCTAAAAAGTGAGGATTTCCTATTAAGGTGATAGTGATAGGATATCTTGTTTTTTACTCCAATATCTCTTACTTTCCTTGGGATTTGGGCAAGTATAGATTGTGTGATAATAGTCTCGTGACACTTTACAAGATGAAAATCCATATAACATTGACGAGCCATATCATGAGGAGAAAATGGCTCCACCAGTGGTGAGGCAGGCAACCCCACTAAGTACTAGCTCAGAAGGAGTCAAGGCTCATAGGGATCCAGTTGGCCCATATAGGGAAGCATATATGAAGACCTTTAGACGTAGTAGTGCATGATGTGATGCTCAGATATAGGAAGTCTCTAGGAGTAGTACATCTCTAGTACATTATCATACCAGATAGATGATATTAAGAGGGAGGAATATGTGTCCCTTACTATGATTGATTCATTGTCATATGTTTTATTTTTGATGTGTCTCGGATTTATTTCAAGAAGTAGGCTCATGTTTGACATGTGTTGTGATAAGTATGTTGCTTATAGCACTACACAACATCTCATGATAGAGCCTGCCTACCTCTTTACTAACATGTTTAGAGTAGCAAGATCCTCATAGTATGTTCCAGTAGAGATGGAAGGAATATATATAGTTGCCACATGTATTGGTATGTGGATGAGTGTTGAGCATAAGTGTGGTCAAATATAATAAAACCTTATGTGTGGTTGCATGACTATGAGTACTATGTCATCATACGTAAGAAATTGTTATTGCTTTATGCCTTGATTAATTTCATGATTATGGAATGTTACTGACTATTGGACTAAATTTGACTTGTCAATAATACCTACAAGAAGAGGATGACGAAACTTGTTCTAAAGGACAAGTGATGAAGTCAGCAGATTGAAGACTTAGCTTATATTCAGTGCTCGAGAGGGAGCCAGATAGTTAGTTCTAGAGGGATTTGGGTACTACAATAAGGAGCAGGAGGCTTCATCGGATGAAAGAAGAAGTCATGTGTGGTACTCAGTATGGTTGAAGCTGAGTATGTGGCAGCATGTGCAGCAGGAAGAGAAGCATTGTGGCTTCAAAAGATATTGTCTAGGTCATTTGGTCTCAGATTGGAGGCAACCTGCATTTGGTGTGACACAATGAAATTGCCACAGAACCTGGTGTTCCATGACAAGTTGAAGTATATCGAGATCAAGCATTACTATATCATGGATATGGTGCATAAGGGAGCAGTGATGCTTCATTTCGTGACTATATAGGATCAGGTTGCAGACATATTCACCAAGCCACTATCGAGGACGAAGTTCGAGTACTTCAGGGAAAATCTTGGTGTGGTCCCGCTTCAGAGGGAGTGACAGGTGGAAATCATCTAGCATGAAAAAAGGTTGGCACTGAGTATGGGAAAATCTCATCAGCATGAAAAAGGGATGGAACTGAGTCTGGTGGGTCTCATTCAGCATGAAAAAGGGATGGAACTGAGTCTGGTGGGTCTCATCCAGCATGAAAAAGGGTTGGCACTGAGAACAAATGGAAAAATATAATCCAACATGAAAAAGGGTTGGAACTGAGTCTAGTGGGTATCATCTAGCATGAAAAAGGGTTGGAACTAAGAACAAATGGAAAAATATCATCGAACATGAATAAGGGTTGGAACTGAGTCTAGTGGGTCTCATCCAGCATGAAAAACGGTTGGCACTGAGAAAAAATGGAAAATCTCTTCTAACATGAAAAAGGGATGGCACTGAGACTGAGGGTGCACATGATCAGGTACTGATGCATTGTAGTATAGTGGATGTCTTGGGGGCATGTTGTATCTATTGAGAGCTACCTACAGACCTTGGATGCATGGGGTGAAGTCATGTTGCACTATGGATATCCTGTGTGGATATGGTGATGTTACCTGTAGATTGCTTTGTAAGACCATGTGAGTCTTTCCCATGCCATGTGATATGGATGGATGTGTTTGAGACCACTACATGAAGAACATCTTAGTTAATACCTCCTAGCTAAGAGGGAGTGTTGATGTTTTGGTAGCTACAAGAGGTATTAACCTCCATGTGTAACCTTTGAATTAGAATTGAATATTTCAGAAGAAATTGAACCATTAAATAGATGTGCGGAAACCTTAGAAGACAAGTCGGCCTATGATAATAATAATATTAGATTATTATCTTCCAGAAATACAAGTCAGCTCCTCAGGAAAAAGATAAACATAAAATATAATTATCAGAAATTCTGGTCGGCCCAACTGGAAAAGTCACTGGACAATTTAATATAAATAGAGGTTGTTTTAGCTCATTTGGACAACTAGTTAGTGTGCAAGCCTTGTGGAGAGTTTCATTTGTAGCCGCAAGGAGGAATAAGGGTGCATGGGCATCTCTTGGGTCTTGGTCTCTCTCTCTCTTTTTGTGATTCTCTTGGTGATTCTCTTGGTGGTTCTTGGTGAAACTCTTGGTGATACACTTGGTGATATTGTTACTAAGTATGGCACAAGTCTGAGAGAGTAGTGCAATTGTAGTTGTTGCAGTTGTGTATGGTACTTGTTCTATGGATTCTCTCTCTCTTGTGTGCTACCCTTGGAGAAGGAGAGCTCTACTTGTCTTGAGTTGTTGTTGCAGTTAGCAACTAGGTTTTATCTGTTGGTTCTGGAGTAGTCTTGTCAGAATTATTCAAAGTGAAGGTTAGGATGCTCGGGGGTGGCCTTGTGTCTATGGTTGGGTGAAAATGATGTGACATTATCTATGGTTAAACAAGCATACCAAATTTTCAACAATAAGAAATTTCACTCACTTGTTTTTCTCACCCCTTACTAATATAATTTTCAATATTATATCCACATGGATGTTTACCTATAAAATTGAATAGTACACACCTTCACCCCCACCACCCACCCACCCTCTAGGGGTGAATGTGTGCACAAGTAGTGTCTTATTTATTTACTAAGTCTCAAAGATTTAATAAGGAACTTGGCTCACTTTTTTTTCTTTCCCCTTAAAAATTGATCCTTTAATAATGGAGCCATCTAATCTTGGAGAAAACTTCCCTCTTTCGTAGGCTATTTAACTAAATATGACAATGGAAAATTGTGATTTTGACAATGAAGTTTTGTAATTTGGCAAATTATGATATTGCAAATTGATCTTAGACTCCCAATAAGAAACCCCCATTCTCATTGGAAATTCCATACTAGAAATTTACTAATTAAAACTTGTAATTCCAACAATTCATCAAAAATCCTACCAAAATTATAAAGAAAACTCATGGAAAAACAAATACTGTTTTCTACAAATTTAGCTTAATAATTCAATAATATCTCCACATAGATGCGTTCTTAGAATAGTTTATCCTGGGGTGATATATTGATGAACATATTGAAGAGTTTGGACAATAGGAACTATAAATATTAAAAAATATTTATCCTTTATTTTTAGTCATTATCACCAGAGTGCCAAAATTATAAAGAAAACTCATGGAAAAACAAATATTATTTTCTACAAATTTAGCTTAATAATTCAATAGTATCTCCACATAGATGCTTTCTTAGAATAGTTTACCCTAGAGTGATATATTGACAAACATATATTGACAAACATATTGAAGAGTTTGGACAATAAGAAATATAAATATTAAATAGTCTTTATCCTTTATTTTTAGTCATTATCATTAGTGCCAAAATTATAAAAAAAACTCATGGAAAAAAAAATATTGTTTTCTACAAATTTAGCTTAATAATTCAATAATATCTCCACATAGGTGCTTTCTTAGAATAGTTTACCCTAGGGTGATATATTGAACATATTGAAGAGTTTGGACAGTAGGAACTATAAATATTAAATAGTATTTATCTTTATTTTTAATCATTATTATTAGAGTTATTGTAAATTATTATATTATTCTAAACATTTAATAATTCGGATGTTTTCTAGTCACATTTTTCTGACCATTTTAGCTCCATTTTTCTTACCATTTTCCTAAAATATGGCCAAAAAATTTAGAAAAATGCATAAAACCCTAAATACTTTTGAACAATACTTTGGAAACATCTAGCAATATGGGTTTTATGGATTTTATTTTACGGTATTCTTTTATGAAATGGATTCGACCTAATGGCTCTAAAGAAACGATTTTCTTTGGAATTTTATCAGAGTGATAATTATTCCTTTTCATCTTGAATTGTATGCTTTACATGTTCAAATCGATATGTTCTTACATAGCTATGTTCAAATGATTGAATCAGTGTTTGAGAGAAATAATTCCTTACATAGCTATGTTCAAATGATTGAATCAGTGTTTGAGAGAAATAATTCTAGAGGGTCGTTATATTCAAAATTGTTTACATGTATGAATTGTACATTTTTTAAAATTAATATTAAAGAAAGATGATGCATTTAACTTCCTTTGAATGCGTTTTTTCGAGTGTTTTATTGAGGTTGATAGATAATATGTTTATCATTTTCGTCTATGTTTGATGTTTAATTGCTATGAAAATGATTTTTTTTAATATAATTTATTACTGTTTAAATTTAAGTTTGGGTGTTCTTTAGTTTAATTGCTTTGTTATGTTTATGTTTATATTAAGTACTTGTAACTGATGTATAGATTATCTTGCATCATAGGTGTGTAATTTTATAATTCATTTTGAGATTTTGCAAATTGTGTTTGATCTTGCAATTTACATTTATAATTTCAGTAGTCATCCTTGTGACCTTGTTATATATGATAGGGATTTATTTTGGAAATGAAAAATTATCGACATTTTCAATTTTGAGAATATGAAAGTTCCCTAAAATCAACATAGTTGGCACCAACATCCTCTCCTATTGACCATGTCTAAATCTGATAGGAAATCTAAAGCTCCAATCTTATATAATGTTCATCCCCAAATGTGACAATTTTGAATATCTCACCTTACAAACCTCGAGAAATCAGAGTCGATAAAGACAATCCAAGTAGAAAATGGATACAAGAAGAAGTAAATATGTCAATAATTACACTCTTGTTTGGAACATTTGTTTATTTAAAATGTTACAACGCATCATGTCTACTTGGTACTTGGCACCTTTGTTCCAACCATCTACAAACCTACTGCTTGAAATATAAACAACCCAAAAACGATGCAAAGGATGGGCATTGAAACATTTTCTTAATAAAAAAAAGATTGGTATAGGATTTCTTCTCTTTACTATAAGGATATTTTTTTCTAAAAAAAAATGTTGAATCACATTATGTTCTTGAAACTTTAAATATTAAATTAAATTAAAAAAAAGACCAATTACAAATTATATAATCAACATTGCATTAACAAACATAAATGTGATAGTATAAATCATCATAGATAATGCAATGACTCCCATAAAATTAATTACAAATTATATAATCAACATTGCATTAACAAACATAAATGTGATAGTATAAATCATCACAGATGGTGTAATGACTCCCATAAAATTAATTATAATGTAATAGAATTTCTTTATAACCCATGATTTAGGATAATCATGTCTCAAAAGTTATTGATCTTTGTTTGTACTGTACAAATTATGATAAAGGAAGTGCCTTTATGCTCCTCTAGAGAGTTTGGGAAGAGGATAGCTAAAGTCTCTCCGGGATTGAAACAAGAAGGGATTTATGTGATGGGGTATGACCACACTTGGAAAGGTGATACGATGTCCCTATACAAGCAATATAATGATAGTGTGGTAGTATGAATGGCATTAATGTGTCACATTAGTGTTATAGCTTCTCTCGTATGTGAAAGCACATGACGTACATAAAATGCTAGTTGCCTTGTGGTTTCATACACTAGATGGACTATATATATCCTTCGTTGATTGTTTGTACAATTTAAAAATACTTAGTAGTATTTCAAATTCTTTGGATAAAATTAGTGGGTGAGATTGTATTCAATTTTTTAAGACGTTTTTATTCGCACAACGAGCGAAGTTTTCTAGTATGGGATATTATAATAAAGCATATATACCACATAACTTATGAAAGTTATATTTTAGTTAATATGTTAAGATTGGTGTATCTATTTTATTAATTTTTACTAAGGCTTGCATTTGGTACCTATCATGGACTCTCGGTTTGTTTGGATTTTTTTTTATGATTTAAGTTTGCTCAAATCATTTGGCACCTACGGTTATGTGGAAATGTTTTGTTTCGGATACAATGGCTTGGCCAACTTACACCTATTACAACTAGATCATATTATGCCTCTTCACCTAAGGTCTTCTCGTAACTTTGTGTTAGGATACAAAAATTTAGATGCCTAGCCAAGTCTAACACACTTAGTTCATCCAACAAGCAATACTAGGCATGCATCCAACCATAGCCTTGAAAGATTCCAACAACACAACACTTAGCCAATATAACAGTATGCAAGGAAGAACAATGTTTGATACACATAGGGCAACCATAACACATATGAATAGGCGACACTCGAGCCAAGTGCCTAACACCTAATTTTATATATAAGAATGTTACATGTTACAATGGGGGGAGCATGGCCAACTGCTAGTGGCTCAATTATAAATGCACAAAGAAACTAAGAGGCAAATTTTCTCCTACCAAGTTCCCAACAACCTTGTACAAACCAACCCCTGAAGCATCTATGGGCCTGCCTCCTATAGGTCATGTTTTTGTCTTCTTGTCACTTGGTTGTAACGAGTCGACCTATAAGCTTAAGCCCTTAACAAGACAATTCAAACCATTTGAATGAAACTTTATTTCTTTATCGAATCTCTTTAACACTTTGAGGCATCCCCTTATTTATATGAGTTTGTCTTGCCTTGCAAATCACATTCTATTACAAGGTGTACCTAAGTGCTATTGATCTGACTTGCTCATCTTTGGTGACTTTTTTTACGATCATTTTGTTGTGTTATTCCAAACTGTGCCAGGTTCGTCTAAGTCAATTATGTCATTCCCAAGGCATCCAATGAATGTGTGCCCGATGGATGCATTCCTAAGGGAGTACACCTAATGAGTGCGACCCATGGTTGTGGTCGTGACAACTTGTGCCCGAAGGAACCTCAACCGTCTATCACAACCCCCAAGTGTGGACCACCTAACTCCATCGATTTGTATAAGTCTAGGCACCCAATTCATCAAGCCTTCTAAGCCAACTTCTTTTCCATCATGCCAAGTGCATGATGTAGACGAGGATACCTACAACAACCTTCTCTACCTCTAGCCAAGTTCATCTAGCTCCTTTGGTGCATCTGACTTTCCATTGTCTATGTTGTGCCATGTTTGTCCATAGGTGCTCCTGACTCTATCTATGATGTGGCCTATATGTTCGTGAGGGTGTCCAACTCTGTCTATGGTTTGTCTTTCCAACGGACTAAGACATCCAACCATCCAAGGTGAACCTTACCAACAAGCCAAGGAAATTGTCTACGGTGCACCTTGCCAACAAGTCAAGGCATCTCAATCAAATTTTCTATCCAACATGTCCATCTGCGTCAATGCGGTGGAGGTACTTGAGGCCACTCTAGGTGAGGGTCTTACATCCTCCCCCACTAAAAAATGTTTTCATCCTCGACAAAAACCACAAGAGCCTCCTGTCCTCAAGTTTTTTATCTTGATCCATATGTTTGTTTGTAGTCGACACTCATGCTGGAAAGATGACAATTTGATCCATCATTGCTACCAGTTCCTACTGCAATCACAATCCAACCTTTGTCAAGAATATCATCTAAAAATCCAAGTGATTTTCTCCCTAGACCTACTAATGCATCTATAGTTCAACCCATTTTTCGTGCTTCCACACATTGGTACCCCTCAAGTATTGAACCGGTTGGGTAGCTAATCCAACCATTATGTACAATCCATGAGAATGCATATCCCCATACTCAAATAGTATTTTGCTTTTGCAATTCAACCACTCTGAAAAACTCTTTTGGACCAAGGAAAGGTCACCACTCTTTCCTTCACACTATTATGTCACGTCTCTTTCAAAACATAATTTTCTCAAGGCATCTTCTCAAAGGTGCACTAGGCTCCACTACCTTCTCTTGGGAAGTGATCCAAACTATTGCATATCAACTAAGAATTCAATGGCTAGTGGCTACCTAGGCCATCACCAAAGTCAACAATCCATCTATAATCTACCAAGTCCTACGAAGAGTTTGGGAGGTCACAATACTCAATAGAGGCACATTCGAACCAATCTTTCCATCGCCTTCTTCCAACAATCGTTCGATGTCTAGGTCATCTATCCATTTGTTCACTCAAGTGCACCTAAGGAGGGTTTATCCTCTTCCTCGGTCCTCACATACCAAGTTTGTTGCACCTCTGCCTTCTCTTCTTAGTCTATGGTCATATCTATCCCATACAAGTTGAATTCTCCACTAGCTTCCTTAGTTGATTCTAACAATGTCTTTGAATGTTCACCCAAATATGGAACATCATGATTACCCAAACATGCATCCATCAAAGTAGCCATCGATTTCACTATGGATTCCACTACAGCTTCAAGCCTAGTGAGTCTCTATTCCAACACCTTCACTAAACCAATGTACACCAAATATCATCCAAGACCTCCTCTCGAAGTCTCGTCTCTAGGTCACTCTTCAAAATGAACTTGTCCAAGTTCTCTAGGAAAAGGCTGGTTGGATCCTTGGAAGATTGTGAAAACCATTCTCAAGGAGGTCATTTAGCCAACATCTTCATGAATTTTCCTTACGTTAGGTACAACACATAGATCCTGACCTAAAAATATGACCAAGCATTCTAAGTGAGGCATGGGCGCTACCCTTTCCCTTCTCAATATCTCTTGCATAAGAACAAACTCAAAATCATCCATAGGCATAATGGTGAAACTTGCAGTTCCACTCCAGTCTCCAAGATTAAGGAAACTTCATCGATCATACCAATCACCTCTTCCACCCTCGAGATTACTTCTTTGAAGGAAGTATGTGCCAACTCAATTTGCAACCCAAGCTCTCTCGCAATTTCTTCCTTCATGAAATTGTGGAATTTCAACCATCAAAACTATTGATCATCCATTTAGTACTATCAAAATGTAACAAATACTTGTGCCATCTTTCTCTTACCTTGTTATAGATTGTTCCTCTATTACAACACCTGAGACTTGCAAAACACCAATGAATGGCTTGTCCACTTGCTACTTAGTAGACAAATTTTCTTTCATTGGACAATTATTTACATATAATCCTTAACACAAATCCATCATGAAATAGGCTAACCTTTTTCCTTATGATCTTGTATGTTGTGGTGATGGAAACTACAAGGACCTGCACATTTTGGAATCACAAGTCATTATGTTCCCAAGGTTGCATTTCATTCATAAAATGGAACAACCTGTCTTCTTTCAACACGTATTTTATTTCCAACATAAGGCTTGAAAACTCCTTGATATATGATTGAGTCTATCCTATTTTCTTAAGAGATAATAATTAATTTTTTGCAATCCAAGACTGGTTCCCTGGACCAAAATGAGCCTTCAAGGCATCTTTCATGTTCACTGAGTTTTCAATATCCTCCATAGTGCACCTAACAACCAAGTCCTCCACCTGCTTTCTCCACTAGAGATTCACAATATCTATATGCAAGAACATTGCAGAAACACTTGGTTTCTCCACCAAAGCCTCATAATACTTATCAATAACATTTCAACAACATTCACCTTGGCTTCATATGAACAATTTTTCATCTTCTCCAAATATTTCTTAGTGTCCCAATCGAAGTTACCAAGTAACTTAACATTGCGGGTGCCATTGTTCTGGTTATTTTATCTTTATCCGCATAGGAATCAATGAAATTTTCCTATTGGAAACAACTCATTTCAATATTTTTTTATGGTGTCATCCTAATCTTTGACCCATTCCACAACAAAGTTCAACAAGTCCCCCATTTCCTTCAAATAGTCCTTCATGTTGGGGATCATGTCCACTACCTTCAAAGAGTCCTTCATGTTGGGGCCCATGTCCATAGCCTATGCACTTGTGATCATTTGACATTCATCCATAATAATATTGAAGGTCTGGCACATGTAGACCATCTCAAATATTAATCCTTCTCATCAGTCTTGCAAAGGAAATTTGTCATATTTTTAACAATCTTCTCCAAACGTGAAAGTTTTCTCTTCAATATAGGGATCTTTAGATTGTTCCCATTATCATTGTCTCCCACATGTGAACCAACCATCATGACTTACCCAAGTGCCTGGAAACTCATCCCAATACTTGTCACCTTATTCCAAGTCCTTCATGTAATGTACCTAGGGTGGATAATATGATGTACCTAGGGAGGTATCTCAGGGGACAATGAATGTAATGTGGCCATAATATTGGAATAGGCCAACTATGTAATTAAAAGGAAATAATATAATAATAAGGGGTAGTTGGCATAAGACCCCTAAGAATACTCATTAGAAAGTATAAATACACATGAGTATCATTGTATTTGATGTGTGTTGGATTGTACTATCTTGTAGCAAGCATGAATTGTGGAGTGATTCCTTCCATCAAGAGTATTTGATGGTGTTACTATACCTTAAGGCACTACAAGGAAAATACCTTGTAGTGGAGGTTATAGCAGAGGTTTTTAGTGTTACAAAATTGGAAAATTGGAAAAAAAAACTATGTAAAAACATTTTTTTTGGTAGAAGATGTTTTTGCGGAGATTATAACGAAACTTCAATATAACTAAAAAAATATGGGTGGTTGGAGGTTTTAGCAGATGTTTTCCTAGGCGGTGTGCTTCATGGTGTATATGCACTGGTGCGTTCTCAAACATAAAGCACCAATGCTACATTTCACCGTAAGCACCAGGGTATTCAAAAGTATATTGGGGCACCGTTTCTCTTATAAATAATAATGCACTAGTGCTTTAATAATAAAAATGCACCGGTCAAATCTATGATACCATGCACTAGTGCATTACAAGACAAACCTGAATGGTGCATGAAATTTAGAATGCATCGATACATAAGTCTGATACTGAAACACTGATGCTTACATTTTACTGAAAGAATTGGGGCAGTCAAATAAATATTGGGGCACTGGTGCTCTTCTCAATAATAACACACTGATGCTTTTATAATAAAAATGCATCGATCGAATCTATGATACCATGCATCGGTGCGTTACAAGACAAACCTAACCTGTGCATGAAATTTAGAATGCAGCGATGTGGAAGTTTGATACAGAAGCATCAATGTGGCGTTTTAATTAAACACACAAGCTGACCGATTTTTATTATTATAATTTTTTTTGTTAAAATAGTATTACGATTAGTGTTGGTTCATTCTATTACAACAATGGTGCACATTTTACTACAGCACCGGTACTTTTTATAATTAAACGCATCGGTGTTCATTTTCTCTTTTTATAAACATCGACCTATGACAGTGCAATTATTGTTATTTTTTAATTCCATTGTTCATAAAAAAATTGAAATATATCTTATAGTAGTATTCATATAAATTAAATTTTGAGTAGTGCTTTTGGACATGATGTTTGGATTAGTTTTTTATATCACCATATTTCACGTCTCTTCATTTTTATTTTTATTTTACCGCAACTGATGGATAGATTAATAATAGGCCGAAAAATTAGCTTCCAGGGGCTGTGCTACACTGGGATATTCCCTGAACAAAACAGAATGCTCTGTCATGAGTGGCAGAGTCCAATGATGGTCCAGGTCAACAAAAACTAGAATCCAATGGCTTGCCCACACTGAAACAGTAGTGCGTGGGGAGAAATAGTGCATAAGAAAGGTAGGAACGTGACTGTAGTCAAGAAAACTATAACAATGGATCATGGAGGATCTAGTAAACACATTTGTAGAGGAGTAAAGTTTTGAGATGATCCAATTGTCATTTGATGCCCAGGTTTGTGAGAATGTTCTTGATGGCGAGATCCAAAGCAGCAATTCTTTTCCCATAGTCTCCAAACGTGTTCGTTGCATATTTGTATTGGAAGGAGATGCCTTCGGTGAATTCAGCTTGCTCCTCTGAAGAGGATTCAAATTCTTCTCGGAGTTTACATAGATCATTGTTGACGGATTCCAGTCTTTCCCCATCTGAGCTAGAGGAGGAGCCTGGTAAGAAGCCCTTCTCTTTGAGATACGTCTGGAGCTTTCCCAGCGATTGTTCCAGTTCACCCAGCCGTTCTTCCAGGGAGGGCTCCTTCGAGGTGAAAGAATCCAAATTGGCCATAAGTAAGTCGAAGGAGCACAGCCAAGAAGATAAGGATGACTCACCTGAGGAGAAGATCTGATAGCTTGGCTTAAAAGAGGCCCGATCTGTACGAATGGGACACGGGTTTCACATGAGCTTCGAGCTATATTCCAAGGGATCATGAGGATATGTCTGGGACAAAGATCAATGGTACATTGAATGCAGGGATTACATAGGCCGAGATCAGGCCTGTCAAAGTCACGGGATGTTACAGTTGGAATCGATCCCATTGACAGAGATAGTGCTCCTGCTCAGGAGCGAAGCATAGTTGGCCTCATGATCAGCTTGCTTGTTAAGATGTCGAAGCACATGGAAGAAGCTTATAGTTTGAAACTTTCCAGCTAAGATCATTATTTTCTAGTAGATCTGATTCATTTGGAGGCTAGATGGCCTAGACTTTGTGCGCATGGCCTACACCACAAGTTTGGAATCCCCAAAGACTGAGATATTTTGAATTTTTAGACTGAGTGCTTGCCAAAGACCCTGCCACAGAGCATAAAATTCAGCAATGTTATTAGATTGAACTCCCAACCCCCAGGCAAAGGTGGATCGAGTGGAGCCTGAGGGCGTGAGGATCACTCCTCCTCCACCCGAAGGACCTGGGTTGCCCTTAGAGGTGCCATCAAAAAAAAAACAATGAGCCTCCTGCGCAAGTCTCCAATTTATAAAGTCCTCTTCATTAATTCGAATTTCCCATACAGCTAGAGCTGGAGGCCTGGCAGAGGGTGGTGCTTGAGCACTTGTGGTTAGAGCTGTAAGCCATGTAGTTTCCTATCATCTAACGGCTGAGCATTCCAAAGAGAAGGTTTGTAATCCAAGGTCTCTCCAAGGAGAACTTTGGCTTTCATTGCCACCTTTGAGGGAGGTCTCTCCACACTTCTGAAAAGGCGATTGTTCCTTTCAAGCCACAGTTTCTAGAAAACAAACTTAGGGAGCAACATCCAAACTATTTTGAGCAGGTCCTTTTTGGCAAGATGGAAGGGAGAGGAGTCAGCCCAATTGGAAAGGAGATCAGAAGTTATAGCGGGCATATCAAAGCTGGGAATATTCGTGGGAAGGACGTCTTTCCATACCTCTCTTGAGAAAGGACAGGAAAGAAGTAAGTGGTCAATGTTTTCTTCATAATTCTTACACAGGGAACATCTTGAGGGGCCTTCCAGGCCTCTTTTCCTTAGATTATCCGCAGTGAGGATACTTCTGTGCGCTATATTCCAACAGAAAAGGTAAACTTTCGGGATGGACAATGTGGACCAGACGAACTTCCAGTGGATAGGATTTGGGGCAACATGAGGGACCGCCATTAAAGAGTGATAGCCTTCAGCTGTAGTACTAAAAATTCCATATTTTGTACCCCAACCTCTCTTGTCCTTGGTAGCTTGGTTCAGTGGGGCTTTGCCCTGCAGAAGCTCGGACATAAGCTTTGCCTCCTCTTCAAGCCTGGGGGGATGGCCTCCTAAATTCCAATCAATCCAGTTGTTTTCGTTATCCCAGGTAGAGAGGTCCCATAGGGTGAAGACATGCTGCTCCTGAAGCCACTGTTTTATATTCTGTATTCCAAGATTTTTCCCCAAAGGATCTTCCCCAAGGATTGAGTCTTCCCAAACTTTGATTCTTTCCCATTACCAGGGATCCAGAACAGTAAAGATCTGAAGTGTTCCAGTGCTTTGAGACAGAGTTTAAAGATAGGGGATCCTTTTTAATGGGAGGATTTTTATCTAAGCATCGTTGTCTCTGCCCTGTGAAGTATTTTTTCCACAAAACCTTCTTGCTCCAACTAGATCTTTTGGATACCAGATGCCAAAGGAGTTTGGATCCCATAGCTAAATTCTGAGCATGAATACTTCTAACTTGGAGGCCTCCTTCTCTATAAGGTCTTTGGATTTTGTCCCAACTGACAAGATGTAACTTTTTCAGGTTTCCTTTCTCTGCTTCCCACATAAATTTTTTGAAGAGACTTTCAATCTTACCGATGACTGTAATGGGGGCCATAAGAATAGAAGACTGATAAATAGGGATATTGTAAAGAACAGATTTCAGCAATACTAGTTTTCTTGCTAGGGTAAGCCAGTCGCCCCCCCACTTCTAAATCTTTGTTTTTAACTTGTCAATGATGGGGTTCCAGTTCGCTGAGTTGATGGCAGATTTAAAGATTGGGATACCTAGGTATGTGAATGAGTCCCAATTCTTCGAGCATTCCATTTACAAAACTCTATAGATTCTTCCAATTTCTGTTCCAGGGCAGTTCCAGCAATAAATTTTGCTTTTTTGCAGGTTGATCTTACTTCCTGACACCTAAATGTAGATTTCTATCTCCTTCCTGAAGCTCCTTGCAGAATGGAATCCGGCGCCTCCTAACAGCAGAGTATCATCTGCAAATTGGGCATGATTTATGTCCTTTACATTTGGAGCCATGCGAAGACTAGGGAGGGAAAGATCTTGCTGACAGTTGTTTAGCTGGAAGCTGAGCACAAAGGCTTGAATGGCATAGAGGAGCAGAGATAGGGGACATCCCTGACGCATCCCTCTTGAGGCCTGGAAAAAGTTTGTCGATCTCCCATTTACCAAAGGGGCTATCCAAGGGGAACAAATGCATCCTTTAATCCAGCCAATGAGCTCAGGGGAAAACCCGAAATTCTCCATCACCATGAAGAGGTAGTCATGTATTACTCTATCAAATGCATTGGCAAGATATAGCTTCACAACCATTCCTTTCTCTTTTTGGTGGACGCTGGAATGGATGGCTTCTTGAACAAGAATGACATTGTCTAGATTTTTTCTTCCCTTTATGAAACCTCCTTGATTTTCGGGAATGATCCTCGGCAGAATTGTTTTGATCCTATTGGCTATAATCTTGGTAACCATGTTGTATCCTGTGTTGTAGAGAGAGATGGGCTTGAACCTGGAGAAATTAGAGGCCCCTTGCTCCTTTGGGATCAAGGCCAAGAAAGAGGAGTTTGTGCTCCCTCCCAACTTGTGGTGGCTTTGAGAATTCCTTACCATCCGGAGAAGATCATATTTGATTATATCCCAGCAATTAGAATAAAATCTGGCTGTGAATCCATCTGGGCCAGGGGCGTTGTCCGGAATATGGGATAGAGCAGATTTGAGTTCTTTCATAGTAATAGGAGCTGCAAAGAGTATCATTATCAGAGGCTTGAATCACTTTGGGAATTAGCGAGAGGGGGTATGCATATGGGTCTAAGGATTCAGTAGGGGGAGCTGTATAAAGGTCTTGGAAGTGGGAAAAGGCAGCCTATTTAATGCCTTCAAAATCTTTCACCAAATTGTCTTGATGGAAAATTTCCTTCACTGTTTTGAAATTTTTTCTAGCTTCAACTTGTTTGTGAAAATAAGAGGTGTTTTTGTCACCACTCGCTAACCAAAGGCTTCTAGATTTTTGACGCCAATACTCCTCTTTGACTCTGCAAGCTTCGTAAAAGGATTTCTAGAGGTTACTTTCTGTCCGAGAAGTGCTTTCAGTGATGGGAACAGTTTCCATGAGAGCTTGATGGTTTTCCAAGGCAGCTTGAGCGTCTTTCCCGCAAGAGACCAGGGAGGAATGAAGCTTGGCCCAGTTCTTAAGATCATGTTTTAGTCGTTCTTCCCAAATAAAGGAGGGGTTTCTAGTAACCTTTTTACTCCAAGAGCTAGAGACAATGTGACTAAATCCATCTTGATGGACCCACAGGGGACTAAACCTAAAGGGGATGGGGCCCAGGTTTTCGTCAATGGAGAGATCAAGGAGGATAGGTTTGTGGTCGGAGACACAATTGGGAAGGATTTTAGACAAGCCATGTAGCCCCAAGGTGAGGAAGGTGGAATGGACCAGAAACCTGTCTAGACGGGCCGCAATGTGCCTTGGCCCTAGCCTTTTATTAGTCCAAGTATAGTTTCCATTGGAGGGTTTTATGTCAACAAGATCCCATCCTAAGATGGTGTCTTCAACCCATTCCCGAGAGGGATCTCAGACAATGGAGCCCCCTTTTTTCTCATTTGCATCTAGGGAGACATTCATATCCCCTGCAATGATTATATTTTCAGGCTTGTGGAGGCTTAGGAACACTTCAATTGAGTCCCAACAATCTTTTTTTTCGCTAACAAAATAGGAACATAGAGGTTGAACAAACTTACTTGATGGCCCGAAACTTTGTGAGTGAGTTTGGTGTAGATCCAGTGCATAGTACTGTGAATATCAAGCAGCTCAAATATGGAGGAATCCCAGAAGGTGACTAGACCTCCTGAGGCCCCCCTGGAGCTAACAGCTTCCCCAGAGATTTTTTTCCAGAATGTATTTCCTGCATGAAGGGCAGAGTCATCCTCCATTTTTGTCTCCTGAACTAGCAGAATCTCAAGCTTATTGATTCTTACTAAGTTTCTCATTGCTTCGAATTTCTGTGGACTACCTAGACCTCTGCAGTTCCAGGAGATGCACCGCATTATTTACTTTTAGAGGGGACAGCCCCTTTAGAGGCTTGGCCTTGCTTGGATCTTGTATTCATGATACCTTTAAGAGTTTGTTGGGAGCCTTGCAAAATATCTGCGTAAGAGATTTCTTCCCTTTTATTTTTATTTGGTTTCCAGCCCCTTGGGTTCTTGACTGGAGTTGCATGCGAGCTCACGGACTCAGTGGATCCTTCATCAGTGTCTCCTCTTGGGTCAGAGTCCTCTTCCTCTTCTCCGCGAGTAGGAGAGCTTCCAAATAAAGGGTTTGCCGGTTCTGGTTGGATTTCCCCTGGCTCCAACGAGGTGGTACCTTGGGTGTCTTTCATCTCAACAAGGATAACGATATCAAGGGGAGTGGATTCCTGAATGACAATAACCGGAGGGGCTTCTGGGGCGTTCACCATCGAGGAACTTTCTCCTAGGGTCGCGGTGCCTGGCTGCTGAATCAAAGCTTGAGATTGGACGGGTTCCTTCGACGGGGATTTAGGATCTGACTTCTGTGCATTGCTTGATGCTCTTTTTCCATTTGTCTTGGAGGAGGCCTTTTCTCTTTTGACCCTCTGCCATCCCTCGCCTTCTTCTTTCGGCTGGGCTTTTGGGAAATTGCGCTGGAAATGGCCATGTTCATGGCAGAGCCGACACTTAAAAGGAAGTTGTTCATAATCAAGTTTCTGGAAATGAGACCAAGAGCCTAAAGAGAGTTTGATGGCTTCTGGAAGACCTGCCTCCAGATCAACTTCAACACAAATCCTCGCGCAGGAGTACTGGCCTTTATGCTCTGCTTTGTCAATGAAGCGTCCTAGGGTATTCCCTATTTTTTCCAAGCTTGAATATTCCAGCAATGGATCGGAAGATTAGGGAGTCTTACCCAGACTGGTACCTCTTTGGGTACATCAACTGTTGGGTCAAAGTCGAGAGACCACTGGTTCAGATAGAGTCCTTGGGTGCCCATAAAATAGGGGCCACTTCGGAATATGAGATCGCGATCTTCTTTTGAGATAAATTCGAAGACGAAGAATCCTCTCCCCACCGGATAGCAGGTAACACTGTGCTTCAGATGGAGCCTCCAGTTACACTGAATCCAGTCATCTGTGGTTTTGGATAAGGGCCAAAGCCCCATGAATTGGCCAACCAAATCTCTTTCAGCAAGAGCCAGGGCGATTTTAATGGAGTGCTCCTCTGGCAATGCAATTTCTGGTATTGTGTCAAGTTTCTTGACGAATTTCAGGGCCTCTTTGGCCGCCGGTTTCTTCCCGGACGACGCTAACAGCCTAAGAAATGCCTCTTCGACAGAGATCGGGGAGGAGGCAGGGGGATTCCCTCCCCTTGGCGTGGCCATGGCGGCGTCCTAGAGCTGTGCGGTAGAGAGCAACCCTAGAGGAGGGAAGCGATCTTGAAACTCCCAAAAAATCCAATACCAACTTATAATTTGTTCACTTTTCATATTTCACATCTCTTCATTATAATATTTAATCATCCATATATTTAATCAGTGATGTAACATTTCACAATGACATTGGACAATGCAATAGAATAAAATAAAACATATTTTATTATATATGAACAAGAGGCTCTTTGTCATACAAAATGGGACACTTATTTGTAACCCCTTGTCTTTCAATTGGGACACTATGTCCATTACATTAAACAAAATGTCTTATTTTCATAGACAATTATTTCAAAAAATACAACCACTTGCATTGATATCCAAATATATTGATCATCATTATTTGTTGGAACTGTTGTCAGTTATCGAGATACTTCCATGACTTGGTTTATTTGGCCAAATGTTTTGTCGATTGCCTCAATTGTTTTCCTCTTCCTCAAGTTCTATCTACAAAAATAAAAATAAATTGTAATGAGTGTATCTACATTGGTGAGAATAATGAAAATTGAAATAAATAATATACATGAATGTAAATTGAAAAGTGGCATACCATAGAAAGAATTGAGTCATGACTGATGCACATTATTTCAAAACCAAATCTCATGCCTTCTATCAACAACTCTTTTGTTGGCACATTTCCACACTTTGTTTCCTAAAAATTTTATACCCCATAATAAATCATAGATTTAATATAAAGTTTTTTTTTGTTCAATTAATTATAAAATGAGAGAAGTAAAACAACACAGATACTTACATATTCCACAATTAATTTTTGATATGCCAACATATAATCACAACCCATACTTAACCCAATGTCAATCAATTCTTCTAATGGCTCCTCTTTGTATGTTAGCACTTGTTTGAATACATTCAAGGATGGTTGTTGTAAAACAACTTAAAATATACAAAAATGAAATTTTAAGTTGTTATATGGAAATAAAAATTACTCGCAAACTTTTCTATCAACCCTTTTCTTCCTTGTCGTTCCATTTTGTTTTCTTTTCTGCAAGAAAATACATGAAAATTAATATTTAATGCTAAATTATTTATTTATATGTATTTGATAGAAAAATTCAATGATTTCATACATTTGAAGCATGTCGTTGTTGAGATGGCTCCTCCTGCGATGAAATTATGTCCATTTCTTTGACCATCTCCTTGTACATTTTTTTGGACATTCCTACTGGCATATTTAGGATATTGGCTCGTTGATCCTTTGGGATTTTCATGATCTTCCTAAAAAAAAGTAACATGGCAATATTATTTTTATATTGATATATGAAAACTAAATACAACAAAATTGATATTAATAAATGAATGTTTTGTAGTAATATATACATATTCTAGAAAACCATTTTTTGAAATATTAGTTTTTGAATGATTATTTTTTGTTGTATGTTTTCGCTATTGCAAGTCTGACAGGTCTCATTGACCATTTCTCTAGAAATGCTTCCTGTAGTTTAGATATAACCTGGTTCTTGGAATAATTGGATTGATTTGTGTATTATAAGTGGAAATTATGTCTATATATTCTTTTCACTATATCCCTCATAGTTTTGTAAAAAAATTCCCTCTTTCATTAACCTCCAACACCACTCTAGATGAGCTAAGGACCAATTCATCATCATTTACATCTTCTGTAATTTTTATTTTTTTAGGACGACATTTTGTTCCTTCGTTTTTGGTCCCTGTAGAATATTAAACATATATGAATTAATAGATTGATTGAAACATGTTATCTAATATTCTTAGGTATATTATTAATGAAAATTCAAAGAAGAACACATATTAAATAGTATTTTTTTATTCAACTGATTCATCCTTTTGCAATTTTTCCATCAAGCTTTTACACTCTTCCACACTTAGATAAAAAATAATATTATCAATATTCCTCATTTTGTGGCTCTACATGACACACACTATACAATACATATTAGTTAAACTTACATATAGTTCAAACATATTAATTTTTTATAGAATTTACAAGGAACTTTCCATTTTTGTTTTTTTGGATGCAATGTTATCAGTGTCGATCAGAATTTTTGTTACTTGAACTATTCTCACAATTTTTTTTTATCAATATACAACCTATACCATTCAATACAAAAGCTATTAAATATGTTTTATAAATAAATCACATAATTTTCAACTTAAAAAAAAAAAATGGTTTCCGATGCGCTTTAATAATATGAACGCACCTGTGCGTTCAATACAGGAAACACATTGATAGGAAAAAATAAATTTTTAAAAATACTTTAAATTACAATGGTGAGATATGTATCGATAACAACACCGCGACTACAGTAAAAAATGAAAACAAAATAAAATACCATGAACGAAAAAAATTACACATCGATGATTGATTTTTGTTTTAAATTATGTTACAACATTTCCAATGTGTTTTACCAGTAAGTGCACTGGTGCGTTTTAGTCAAATCGGTGCACTAATAAATAGAAACCAATTTTGTTTAAAACATGATAGGGTCGAGAGGGTTTGGATCCGATGCAATAAGTGTTCCTCTTGCATCACATGCCAGATGCCTTATATATAGAAACAAAAACCCATTAAATTATAAATATAAAATGTCTAAAATAAAAAACCTTAATTGTGAAGTGATAGAGGGAGTTAAACCCTACGTTGGAATTATGTAGTTACATAAGCAAGAAGAAGCAAGCGTTTAAGGTAAGTATGATTTTATTTATTTATTTTTTCTGAATTTTAATTAAATCTAAATAGGGATAGAAATTGTAATTTTTTTTTTTTTTTTTTTGTNTATACATAAGGGCCTTCAAAAACCCAGACCATAGTTACAAAAATTAATAACATCCAGATTGTAGTTACTGAACTGCCCCAAAGGGAGAAACCAGTTCATCCAACCAGGTAAGTCTAGCAACTGAGTTCTTACCAGTCTTAAAAAACAAAGCTGAGCTGACTAAAAAGCAACTAGAGGGAAACTATTAAAAAAGAACAGAACCCTTGAGGGGCTAGACACCTGGCGAGTAATCTGGCAAGTAACCTAGCAGGTAACTAGGCCACGGCTCCTCTTCAACAGGTGTCCCTCGGTTTGTCAAATGCATTTCGTCGTCCACGGTGCACTCATCCCTGTTGGCAGTTGTCCCGGCATCTCCCAACGGAGTGTGCCCATGCTGACCGGTGGATGTGACCGCTTCCATGTCCTCTTGCTAAACTTGCGTCGCATCAACCTCTGCTACACTCTGCGTTCTGACATTCCTGTCGTCGCCTGCTGAGGAGGGTGTTCCTTCTGAAGCTGCGCCTGTCGCGTAGAAGGGAGAGGTGTTTTGGAGGGTAGAAAGAAGCTGGAGGAGGGTCGATATCCTCCCATCCATGAGCTGTATCCTAAAATGGAGGTCCTCCATTCCCTAACAGAGTTCAAAGACCAAGTCGTAGAGGATGGTGAAATGCTCTTTCAGTTGCAAATCCGGTTTGGAATCAGAAGATGTCGATGCCTTGTTTCGGTCGACCTGGATAGGAGATGGCATCCCCATGGGCAACTTTGAAGAACCAACAACCGGCGCGAGGGGAGGAATGAAGTTTTGGGAGGTTGAAGGAGCGGCAAGGTGGAACAAGGAGGAACTTAGCAAGGATTCAATTAAGGCTAAGCATTCGAAGCGAGAGACAACCGCGGTGGAGGAATTGAGAGGTGCTAACTCAGGCAGCAAGAGCGGCGAGGAGAGTGTTGAAGGCGAACCAGGAGGATAAGTCGATGCACGAGGCCGAGGAGGATGCCAGAGAGAGCCCCTTCACGGTCTTCCTTGTTGTCATGGCATGGTTTGGAAGTGTAAGTGGAAAAGGCATTCCAAGCCAAAGGGGAGAGCCTGGAGAAGGCCGGGAGTCATGAACACCATGAGCATGCAAGCAGAACCAGGCCAGGGCCGCGGGGGAGAGCTGGAGTCAACTCTCGGGAGAGGGATAGTATCACAATCAGACTGAGGAGCCATAGCATCACACAAAATGGAGGTCGGGTGAGCACAAGTTAATGCCACTGCAGACGACGTAAAATCCCTTTAAGGCAAGGAAGAGTCGGCGGTAGTTGGCACGAGTTGGTCGCATGGCTCACTGCCTTGCTGGCTCCTCCACTCTCCCTCTGTACGATAGGTGGTTGGCACTATCACCCCATCCGGGGGTTTGTCCACTGCCCCAGCTTTGCGAATACATTGCTGGAGGATAGGTTGATCCGGAGTAAGGGAAGTTTTGCAAAGGATTTCCGGTCCATCCCACTTGACTCCCAGATTAGCTAGTTCATCGGCTACCTGATTCACACTCCTTCTGATGTGAACAGGTATGACCACCTGATTGGGTTGCAGTAAATTTATAATAGTCTTTAGCCCATGTGAGAGTCTCTAGCTGGGTGATATTCTTTCCGGGTCTGCCCCATTTAAGAGTCTGCTAAGGAGGTTGATGATGATTTGAGAGTCGCCCTCTACAATCAACTATGTGAAGTTGTGATCCGTGGCAAGTTGCATCCCCCGAGTAAGTCCCCAGAGTTCCTCCACATTGTTCGTGGTATGACCAAGGGAGCCTGCATTAATGAGAATAATGTGTCCATGCTGATTGTAGAAAATGACTCCATAACCCACTGCTCCTGGATTACCTTTAGAGGCCCCGTCAAAGTTGAGTTTGATGAAGTCAACCAAAGGGGTTGTCCAGGAGGAGGGACTATTGGGGGGAGTGGGGGCAGAGGGGATGAGAGGGTGAGGAGAGAGGAAGGGAAGCCAATGCTTAAGGATCAGGAGTTTTGAGGGATTGTTCATCGAGTCTTTTTCATTCCAAAGTTAAAGGTTGAGAGTTTCCAGAATATTGAGGCAGCAACGATTCCAGCAGTGTTGCCACGGGTGGGAAGCATTCCTAAAAAGCCTTCTATTTCTTTCCTTCCAGACCTGCTAGAAGATGAATCCAGGAAGTAGTTTCCAAATATGATTTAGGAGGGGAGATTGGAATACTTGATCCCTCTAGTTCATAATGGTGTCGACGATGTTGTCTCGATCGCGATCCGAGGTGCGCATAATGAGCATGCTTTGGTCCCAAATTTGAGCAGTGTACGGACAGGAATTGAGAAGGTGATTCATGGTTTCATCTGCCTCCCCACAAAGTATACATATAGAAGGCCCCAAAAAGCCTCTTTTTGAAAGATTATCCCAGGTTAGAGTGCTGGAGTGGGTCACGAGCCAGAGGAAGAGGGTGATTTTGGGCCAATGTCTGAGGTTCCATATTTTGCACCAAACATCCCGTGTAGGTGCCAGGTTCAGTCAGATCTTGATGTGGTAGGCTTCTTGTATGCTATAGGTGCCCCTTGGTTGATATCCCCATCGAAGAATATCCTCTCCTGTGAGCTTGGGGATTTTTCTTTTGAGCATTTCATTTTGGTAGGGTTCCAGATCCACGTGCCCGTCCAGGTTCATGCGTTCCCTATCAAGGTGCCAGTGCTGCCAGGTGTTATCTTGAGGATTATCTTGCCAATAATCCGCTACTTTTGTCAGGCCCTCCTGTGTATCTTGGGTGTTGATGTGCTCAACCCAATCCTCGTGGTCCAGAATTGGCCATTGCTGCCAGGAATCTTTCCAGAATAAGGTTTTTTTCCCGTTTCTGATCTCCCAGAAAGCATGGTGGGTGACTAGCTGCCTATTCTGCTTAGCCACTGCCCAAATTAAAGACCCTGGTGTGTCTCCATTCTAGCGTATGATATTTTTTTCCACCACCTCTGGTGCATACTTCTTCCTCCATAACCGTTCCCAGAGGTCCTTGGGATTCTTAATCCATCACCACCATATTTTGGCACTAAGGACTTTATTCATGATGGTGGGATCTCGTAAGCCAAGGCCACCTTGCGCTTTTGGCTGACATAGTTTGTCCCAGCTGACAAACGTTATTTTCTTCCCAGTGTTGAGGCCTTGCCACAGGAAATTCCTTTGTAAGATTTTAATGGTTGTGAGTACAAACTTTGGAGCGGCCAGCGCCGAGAAGAAGTAGATGGGAAGGGCCTGGAGGACTGCTCAGAGGAGCATGAGACGACTTGGAAGGTTTAGAACTCTGAGGGTCCAGGAAGAGAGATTCTTGGTAAAAGAAGAGAGGAGATGCTCCCAGGAGGAGTTCTGGAGGGCATTGTCAATCAAAGGGATGCCAAGGTATTTGGACAGAAGGGAGCTTCTGTGGAAACCTAAGAGATCAGAGATATGGCACTGAATTGGGGGGGGCATATTAAAGAAGAAAATTTGGGACTTGTCTTTGTTGCAGTCCAGGCTAGAGGCCTCAGAGAAGGTTTGGAGGATCTGGAGGATGGAGTTTGCTTCCCACACAGTTGGGGTACCCATCAGGAGCGTATCATCCACGAATTGGCTATGTGAAATAGGGGGGGAGATGTCATGAAAAGGTAGACCTGCCAAAGTGTTGCTTGCAACGGCTGCGTGAATACATCGACTAAGACCTTCGGCCATTATAATGAAGAGGAATGGGGAAAGAGGGTCTCCCTATATAATTCCTCTAGAGGGGGTGAAGGGGCGAGAGGGGACACCATTGAGGCCACCTTGCGCTTTTGGCTGACATAGTTTGTCCCAGCTGACAAACGTTATTTTCTTCCCAGTGTTGAGGCCTTGCCACAKGAAATTCCTTTGTAAKATTTTAATGGTTGTGAGTACAAACTTTGGAGCGGCCAGCGCCGAGAAGAAGTAGATGGGAAGGGCCTGGAGGACTGCTCAGAGGAGCATGAGACGACTTGGAAGGTTTAGAACTCTGAGGGTCCAGGAAGAGAGATTCTTGGTAAAAGAAGAGAGGAGATGCTCCCAGGAGGAGTTCTGGAGGGCATTGTCAATCAAAGGGATGCCAAGGTATTTGGACAGAAGGGAGCTTCTGTGGAAACCTAAGAGATCAGAGATATGGCACTGAATTGGGGGGGGCATATTAAAGAAGAAAATTTGGGACTTGTCTTTGTTGCAGTCCAGGCYAGAGGCCTCAGAGAAGGTTTGGAGGATCTGGAGGATGGAGTTTGCTTCCCACACAGTTGGGGTACCCATCAGGAGCGTATCATCCACGAATTGGCTATGTGAAATAGGGGGGGAGATGTCATGAAAAGGTAGACCTGCCAAAGTGTTGCTTGCAACGGCTGCGTGAATACATCGACTAATACCTTCGGCCATTATAATGAAGAGGAATGGGGAAAGAGGGTCTCCCTATATAATTCCTCTAGAGGGGGTGAAGGGGCGAGAGGGGACACCATTGATAAGGATAGAGAAAAAAGCGGAGGAGGTTAGGTTCAAGATCCAAGTCACCCAGAGTTTGTCAAATCCAAAGGCAAGGAGCATCTCCTGCGTGTAGTCCCAGCTTATCTTATCAAAGGATTTAGGAAGATCTAATTTAAGGAGCATACTTGGCAGTCTAGTTTTCTGCAAAGAGTGGATCACCTCATGAGCTAGGATAACACTGTCCATAATTTGTCTGCCCTCGACATAGCCTGATTGTTCCAGAGAGATGATAGTTGGGAGAATGGGTTTGAGCCTTCGAGCAATTACCTTTGTAAGAATTTTATAGATTACGTTGCAGAGGGCTATGGGTTTGAACTGCTTCGGATGGTGAGCCTGCCCCTCTTTGGGGATAAGATTGAGGAACGTAGCGTTGAGAGCTTGAAGGACTTGTCCTGTGGTGCGGGAGTCTTCAATGATTTCCCAAACCTCTAGCCTGATCATCGGCCAACAATGATGGAAAAAATCACTGGTGAAGCCGTCAGGGCCGGGTGCCTTGCATCTTGGGGTGTCTTGTAGCGCTTGATCCACCTCCTAGAGTGTAATAGGCTGGAGTAGAGATGATTTTTTCTCCCTGGTGATGAGGGAGGGTACATGCTGCGTCACCTTAGCTATGGCCTCCGATCTGTCTGGAGAGGGTTTCGTGAGGAGATCTTTGTAATAGTCTATCAGTGTTGCTTCCAGGTCTTCATGGGAGAAGATTGGCTCACCATTGGTGGAAATTAGGTGCGTGATTCTATTGGTATGGCAGCACTGAATGACGGATCTATGGAAGAATTTGGTGTTGTGGTCCCCCTCCTTGAGCCATTGGATGCGCAATTTTTGTTTCCAAAGAATCTCTTCTTGTCCTTTTCTGGCCTCCATTTGTTGATTTACTGTTGCTTCCTGGATCTTAAGCTCGTCCGTTAACCCTTGCAGTCGGATCTGATTTTGAATCGCCTTCATCTTCTCTGACAGCTGCTTTTGGGAGTCAAAGATGTTGCCAAAGGTTTTCTTATTCCATATTTTGATAATTTGTTTAAGGTTTTTTAACCTTTGTTGAAATCTGAACATCTTGGATCCGCGGGGGACCTCTGCCTGCCTCCACCAATCCTGGATCTTTGCTTGGAAGTTTGGATGGTTGATCCAGAACTGTTCAAACTGAAATGGTTTTTTCCCTGGTGATGCTGGCACATCCATCCATAAATGAATGGGCCAGTGATCCGAGCCATGGATATTCAGAATACTTGCTTCCAAAGCTATTCCCTCCAGCATAAGGGAATCAGAGATGAGGAAGAGATCAAGTTTGCAGGCAACTTGGTGTGATCTGGTTCTTCTATTTGTCCAGGTAAAAGTGCCAATGATAGCTTCTAGGTCGATGATATTGAGTTTATCTATGAGGCTATTGAAGTCGTTGGAGTCCTGATCTAGGCGTCTTGATCCCCCTTTTTTTTCCTCGAGACTTCGAATGAGGTTGTAATCTTCCCCAATAGTCTAGCAATTGTATCTAGTCAGGTTGGAAAGGTATTCCAAATTCTTGATGAAAGCTTGCTTGTCCCTTGGGTTGGTCGGGCCATAGACATTGGTCAGGTGCCCAAGCTTGTTGGAGCCTATAAGTCTGTAATCTGTCGTAATAGACCATTTGGTAGTAATAAAATTCTCCAACAACACAGAGTTGGGGTTCCATATGATAGCCAGTCCTCCAGCTGTGCCTGTTGCTTCTTTTGATATTTCTTCCCCTTGCTTCCAACAATAGGGGAGTAGCCTATCCATGTCTTCAGTTGAGAATTTTGTTTTCTGTAGTAATACTATGTCTGGTTTCTCCGCAAAGATCAGATCCCGTAGTAGTTTTTTCTTGCTACGCCCATTGATACCTCTAATATTCCAGAAGATAATCTTCATGATGATGGGGGGATGGGGAGCGGAGGAAAGTTGTCTGAGTTGGCCTAAATTTACCATAAAATGGCCTATTTTCTGTATGAGCTTATCGATAGACTTTCTTCCTCTTTTCTTGTCATCTTTCTGAGTTTTACTCTGGTTCTTTGATTGACTGCGCTGTATCCCTAGACCCTTGCTGGACCAAGCTGTGGAGCCAGCGGAGGAATTGAGAAATACCTTATGCACCTTTCGTAATTGGTCCTGGGGTATAGTGTATAGTTTCTGATGCCTATAGGCGTGTTCGAGGTGTTCTAGGTCCACCATAGCTAATTCCTGCTCTTCTAGTTCCATATCAGCATCACCTTCCTCTGTCTCCAGGAGATCTTGCTGGTCCCTTGCCGTGTTTAGTGGGGGATGATCAGCTTCCTTCCCCTGTGGTGGACGTTCTACCCCTTGGCCACCAGATTGGGAGGGATTATTCGCGTGGGGTTCATTGGGATTTACAAGGGTTGAGAGGTTCTATGGTTGATCTTGTAATATTGCAAATTTATTACTAGTGGAGGGATCTTTACCTACTTGGCCTTGTTGCTTTCGTCCTGCTTGTCTTCTTTTCCCCATTGGTTGAGCGAAGTCGTCCTTGTCTTTTCCGCCTTCTGGGTTCCCTTCTTTGTGAGCCGCATTGAGGGGGCATTCTCTGAACAGATGGCCATGTTCATGGCATTTCCTGAACCTGAAAGGAATGTGCTCATAGTCAATGGTCTGGGTCCAATCTTCATCCTGGTATTCGAGAATTATGGTTCCCGGCACCGGTTTAGCTATATTCAGGTATACGCAAATGCGTGCATAAGAGGTATATCGCCTCTGTTTGGTGGCTTCTGAGGACTTAACATATATTCCAATGGTATTGCCTATACCCACCAAGACCTCTTCCAGCCAGAATTCTTGGGGGAGAGAGTACAGTCTGATCCACACTGGTGCGTGGGAAAAATCTTCCTTTTCAGGGCTAAACTTCTCAGTCCAGAATCTTAAGAAGAGTCCTGCTGAGTTAAATAAGTAAGGCCCCCCATCGAAGATGCGATTGTTTTCCTCGAGATTGTGCAGAATGATTGTGAAGAAGCCCTTGGAGCCCAATTGTAATTCATAGTGTCCTTTTGGCTTCCACCAGTATTGTATCCATTTGATTAGATCCTTCTCTGACAGCCATAGACCTAGGAATTTCCCTACTAGGGCATGGTCTCTCATATATTTATTTTGCTCTTCTATGCGCGGTGAATTGACAATGTACTTCGAGGCTTGTGGCGCTTGTGGAATGCATTTTCCGGGTAGCCAAGGAGTGTTGTCCATCTCCCGGTCTTTGAAAGTTCCTTCCGTTAGGAGTGTTGTCCGCAGATCTGGCGGAGGCTCAAAGGTCGGCCGTTTGAACCCTACTCCAGTACTTCCATTTGCGGTGGCCTGGTTGTAGGAGGCACCATTCGACCCTCCTTCCTTTTGAGTCATGAGCCCCAGCGGGGCTGGAAATGTGGCAGTACGACGAAAACGCTGAAAACCTAGTCCAGGTTGCAGAGCGCGCGTCTCATTCTCTTGATTAAAAAAACAAATATGAAACATGTAAAAAAAAATTATTATTAAAATCAATAGTAAAATTTAAAATTTTTACTATGTGGGGATTTGAGTGAATCATAAAACCCTTTAAATTTTGATCTTTTAAATAATTTTGTTGCTCCAAAAGGGTTTTGAGTGAATCACCATAACCTTCAGATTATGATCTTCTAAATAATTTTTTTTTTCCAAAGTATTTTGTTGCTCCACAACGCTCCCTAGTATGTCTCTCTTGTGAATATCGCCCCTATAAATTTTGGAAAATAATAAAACATTGAATAGTTGAATACTATTTAAAAGACTTTATGAAAAGGGTTTTGAGTGAATCACCATACCCTTCAAATTCTTATCTTCTGAATAATTTTTTTGTTCCAAAGTATGTTTTTGCTCCATAGTGATCCTTAGTATGTCTTTGTAAATTTTGGCAAAATAATGAAATAGTGAATAACTTCTTACTATTTAAAGGACTTTATGAAATTAGATTTTCGAAAAATAAATTCGCACTCATTTTTTGATTGTAAAAAAATGAAGTCGCGCTTTCTTTTTTAAGTTTTTCGAAACACTGGTGTGTTTATTAATATAACACATGAGTGCGTTTGTTTATACAAAACACCAGTGTGCTAAATATTTTTGGAGAAATGATATCATATAATTATTTTTTATTCATTTGGAATCTTGAGAATCAGTGCGGTTAGAAATTAAACACCCTGGTACTTCATATTGTTATAGATGCACCAGTTCATTTTATTTAAATAAGCGCATCATTATGCTTTAGAAGTTATCTAAATTTTTATTTGCACATAAAATAATATATTAATCTTAAATTATCTTTTAGGATGCATCCACATGACTTGCAGTACTTCATAGTATACATTTTCAGCTTCAAGTCGTCTTATTATTAAAAAATTATTGTTGATTTTGCTCAAATGCAGGGAAAAAACATTATAATATCAAATGGCCAATTCTTCAAATTCCAGTTTGTTCCATATTTCTCAAAGCCCATCACGGAGTTCTCCCTTTCCATCTCTAGTAAGTTCATATTTTATTTATATTTTGATTATATAATTGAATTTGTTTTATTTATCCATGTCAATCTGAATAAAAATGTATCCAAATTTGTGGGAACCTGATTTAGAATCGAGTTCAGATGCATAAAATATTCCACCAGTTCAAAAATGTCGGAAGCTCTTATCAGGAGAAACATATCGCAAATAGTCGGTAGATGAAAATGGATAGTCACTTTATCATTCCAATTGTAATGTGCCATCTTCCAGCCACAATCCAATTGGGTCAGTGATGGTAATAATTTTTTGGTATAATGTAATTTGAACAAACCAATTGCATTGTGCTTGCTAATATCATCAATGTACTAATGTTCAATATTTTTGAAATTAGGATTTTGATGATGAGTGACCTACCTATCATCTTTTGTTGCACCCCACTACAATGTCAAATCGAGAGAAGGCTGCAATAAGAGCACAACTCAGAGAGGAAGCATACCAAGAATGGTTGAATCAACCACCTATTCAATTCTCACTACGTCCAGACTCCACAATTACGAATGACTACAAAAATAGTAGTTCTTCACAAGTTGGCAATGGAGTCAATCAAATAGAGGTTGGTGTGGATGATTATTTACAGGATACAATTTCCATGGAGACAATGTTGTTAGGTGCATTCCAGAGTGACAAGCTAGGGGATGATGCTCATATCACTAATATTTTTTCCGAAGCCTAAAATATGTTTCCACCACCCCTCTCTTTGGACCTATCTAGTCAAAGTCTACCCAGTTGGGGACAACAATGTTACGATACAACTTGAAAGCGAAGTTTGGCATGTGAAACACATGGTTCTTGGTAATATTGAGGTAACTGACCATCAAGTCCCTTATATTTTGTGAAATCGTGTCACACAATCAACATTAAAAACAATTGATTTATGAATGTTAAATGACATTGTACATTTCTATTGCCCACTAAATGCAGGTTATTCAAAGATAAGGTTCTTCCGAGTGATAATTTCTTGCTCGGTAACTGTGAAGAGGCAAAGGAGATGTTGAAAATGTTGGGTGTTGAGTACATATCATATCATGCAAGTCTAAATGATTGTATTATATATAGAGCAGAATAGGCAGAAAAAGATATGTGTTTGAAATGTGGGCATGACAGGTACTACATAAATCAAATAAAAAGTAAATCACATGGTCCTCCTCATAAGATATTGAGGCACATGCCTATAATCCCAAGGATTTAAAGGCTCTTTCATTGCAAAGAATTATCTATGTTGCAGGGATGGCATGCCTCACACAAAAGTGAGTCGGGATTTATGCGAATCCCAACAGATTCAATATCCATGAACCATATAGAAGATACATGGCCCAAAAAATTCAAGGATGAAGTATGAATTCTATGACTTAGCATAGCCATGGATGGTGTCAACCCATATTCCCTCCAAAACACCAACTATTATGTTTTGCCTATAGTAATGATCAATAACAATATCTCCCCATGGTTTTCCATGAAGAATGAACATATTATGTTGGCTCTTATAGTCTCTGGTAGAAGACAAGTGAAGGATATGGATTTCTACCTACAACCATTGGTAGATGAATTGAAGGAATTATGGGAAGGGATACATGTATACGATATATCAAGACCCATTGCAACAGATAGGAGTTTTACATTGTATGACATATCTTCTTACACCACACATGATTATCTAGGATTAGGAGTTTTCTCTCGTAAATTACAGGTTTATTGATTTGTTTATATACGTAACAATATTTGTTTGCATATTCAATTCATTGTGATTGCTCTGATCTTCAATGTTAGCGTGCTCTGTATACATTAATAATTTTGCAGGTCTTGTAATAGAATGGTATCATGGATGTAAATGTTGTGGACCTTCTCTAAAGGCTAGGTGGGCCAACCACCTACGAAATCTAGTGTATGACTGCTCCAGGGTATTCCTCCCATAACAACACCCTTATAGAAGAGCAACATCCGCTTTCAATGGTAAACTAGAAAGAACCCAAAGGCCTGCAATAATGACACTAGGAGAATGGCTTACAACGTATGAGAGAGATAAGGAGAAGGAGATTACAAAAAAAATTGATTCAAATGGGGCGCCTATGTTAGATGATCCATAATTATTTGACACCTATGTTGATAAATTTCCCATTGTGATGAAAAGGAAATATGTCTTTTATGAGCTCCCATATTGGTAGCATCTAAGATTTCCCACTTACTAGAGCTCATGCATATATTTAAAAATGTTTCATATTCTTTATGGAGGCACATATCATCAAAATAAAGTGACACATTGGCTATTAGGAGATATTTTATTTCTTCAAAAACTAAAAAACAAACATTGGCCAAGACAAGAAAGTAGAGGAGAGGTTGGTCCCTCTTGGTATTTCAAAGAAGGTGATGTCCCATGGATTTTGAAGAAAGATGATACTTCTTTGGCAAAGGAATTTAATTGAGTGTGAAGGTGCCTGCTTTATATGGGTCTTCGCTACAATGCAACTTCATTGTGGAAGACCATTTGTTAAGGTTTAACTCACATGACCATTTGAAACTTCTAAGAGTACGTATATCAAAAACACGATATTATTATTTGTTTTAATTATTATGCCATGGGATAATAAAAAAACGTGTGTATGTGTTTACTTTGTAGTTTCGTTATCCTATACTCATGCATGGGTGTGTGAACCATGGATTCCCCTAGGACCTAAGATGTGTCATATCTAAATTATCTTCATTTGTATGTTGGATCACATCAAAGGAGATTCATATGGCTAGCAATCCACGATGGCGTCAAGAGATAGCTAATATTGTTTGTATGTTTGAAAGGGAACTACCAACAAGTTTCATGAACTTGCAGGTTCATATTATAATTCACCTAGTAGATGAGTTTGAATTAGTCGGAGTGGTCTCCTATCATTGGATGTTCTTATTAGAGAGTTACATGAAGAAATTGAAGTTATTTGTTCGACAAAGGGAGAAACCTGAGGGGTCTATGGCAGAGGGGTACACATAATATGAGTATTTCTATTATGCTAGTGAGTACATCAAGCATATAGAAAACACACCAGGTGCGGTGATTTGGGATGACGAAAGGGATGAAGACAAAAGAGAAGGGGAGATTCTCCAAACAAATGGAAAAAGGCGCTTGATAAAGACTAAGTGACTTATCGTTTGTCAAATTTATACACAGTAATTATTCACACTGAACTTCATAATGTATATTTTGATCTCATACATACTATATGTTGGTTTGATTTCATGAAAATATACATCAACGAATTCAGAAATTGATGCCATCAATAAATTCATTCTTTACAATTCGGAGGCAACATAGTCATGAGTTGGATTGTACGAATAGAAAAGGAGGAAATGGGACAGTGACAAGAAAGAATTCAGATGGTTTAATGGTAGAAGCATGCCTTATCTTGATCATTTAAAAGAAAATATTTCAATGATATGCTCCAACAATTGGGTTGTTGACCAAGTCAGAGAGAAATATGGTGCATCTGGTCATTAGTCGTGTGTTGAACAGGATGCACTAAACATAGGGATTGGGTGAAACAAATCGGTAATAATGTCTTTGTGAACATTTTTAAATTCATAATGCACCTTTGAATTGTAACATCTATATTTTATATTTTATTGGTCGAGTTGTTAGACACATGACACTGTGATTTTTTCACTTTTTTATAGGTGCATTGGTTCTCGTCTATGTGGGCATATGGACATCATTTTCACACAAAGGATGTCGATGATGGACACATGACACCAGACTATGGAGTTCAAGTTGAGGTCAACCAATCTGTTCATGCTAGCCACCGCAATCAAAACCTAATATGGGGGGATTTAGGTTACATTGGAAAGATACAAGAAATCATTTGAGTGGACTTCTCTTCTTTCCAATGAGTTATTTTTAGGTGAAAGTGGTGGGACACCTTTGATCGAAATAATGTAAAGGAATATTGAGATAGTGGGATGATATGTATCAACTCTATAAAGATGTGGGATGAAGCTAAGTAGCCTTATGTGTTCCCAAAACACTGCAAGCAAGTGTTTTTTACCTAGATGTGTTGGATAGGGAGTGGTGGTTCGTATTAATACATGACCCTAGATCAAAACATATTTTGGAGAACACCATTGTTAACATGCCAAGTGAGGATATATATCTTTCCAGGTTTTATTTGATGTCATACCTATGGATGTTAGTAATGTTCTGTTGGAAAGACTGTGGCAATATGATGGGAATGTCATACATGATGGGAGGAAGAATACTTATACCCTTGAGAAGAATGGGTGTAAGCATATGTTGCTTCCAATAGAAGATAAGGGAGTCAAAGAGGAAGCTAGTCCTAGTATACTTCTCATGAGTGGGAAGGAACTCTTGAAGGAATTCAAGAAAGAACAGAAAATACAGTTTTTTGTTGTAGGTAAGCTGAGAGTCATTCTCACAAGCACTTATATGAATGATTTTCCTATAGAATTTCAGTATTTATTGCATGAGTTTGTTGATATTGTGGTGGATGAGTTACCTCACTCTTTACCACCCATCAAGAGTATCAATCATCATATTCACCTTATTCCAGGAGAAATTTTGTTGAATAAAGAAGCATATAGATTAAACCCTCAAGGGAATGAATAGATCAAGGAGAAAGTCAAATAGTTGTTGGATAAATTCTTGATCAAGGAAAGTTTGAGCATGTGTGTCATACCAATAATGTTGAGTCCAAAGAAGGATGGAGGTTGGAGAATGTGCATAGATTCTAGAGCCATCAGCAAGATAACCATCAGGTATAGATTTCCTTTACCCAGAATGGATGATTTAATGGATTTCTTGAGTGGAGCTAATTATTTTTCCAAAATAGACTTGAAGAGTGGTTACCATTAGATAAGGATGAGAGAGGGAGATGAATGGAAGACAACATTCAAATCAAATGAAGGATTGTATGAATGGCTTTTTATGTCATTTGGCTTAACAAATGCACCAAGTGTGTTAATGAGGTTAATGAATGAAGTACTCAAAGATTTTATTGGTAAGTTTGTGATTGTTTATTTAGATGATATTCTAGTTTTCAGTAAGACTGAAAAGGATCATTTAATACATTTGAAAATGGTGTTGAGAAGGTTATAGAAGGAGAAGTTGTTGGTGAATTTGAAGAAATGTTCTTTTATGAAAACAAAACTTGTGTATTTTGGGTTCGTAATCTCTTAAAATGAATTGAATATGGATCCAAAGAAGGTGAGGGAAATAAGAGAATGGCCTTCTCCAAGAAGCATATTTGAAGTAAGGAGTTTTCATGAGTTGGCGAGTTTTTACAGGAATTTCAGAAGTATTTGTGCACCCATACTGGAGACCATAAAGAAGGAACATGGATCTTTTAATTGGATAGAAGATGTTGAGAAGGGATTTAGAGTGTTGAAAGAAAAGATAACAGAACAAATAGTTTTAGTTCTGCCATATTTTAAGAAGACTTTTCAGGTCAAATGTGATGCGAGTGGAGTATCCATTGGTCCAGTTTTAAGTCAAGATCATAAATCTATTGCTTATTTCAGTGAGAAGTTGAATGATGTTAAGAGGAAGTATTCAACATATGACAAGGAATTTTATGTTGTAATTCAATCTTTGAAAAAATGGATGCATTATCTTATCCCGAAGGAGTTTGTTTTGTATATTGACAACCGGGATTTGCAGTTTATAAGAAGACAAGAAAAAATGAACCAGAGACATGCCAAATGGGTAGAATTCATGCATAATTTTACTTTTTTTATTAAGCATATTAGTGGAAGCACTAAAAAAGTTGCAGATTCTTTGAGCATGAGATGTTTGATCTTGCAGGAATTCCAAGTGGAGACTTTGGGATTTGAACACCTTAAGGAGATGTATCAAGAAGACCCAGATTTCAAGGAAGCTTATGAAACATGTGAGAACCCTTTGTTGAGGGATAGAAATCAGTGGATGGAGTATCTGATCCAAGACAGATTGTTATTCAAGGGAAGTCAATTGTGTATCCTGAAATGCTCAATGAGGGACAATTTTCTAAAGGAGAAACATAGTGGAGGATTGGCTGGAAAATTTGGCCATGATAAAACATATGCACAATTGATTTCTTCATACTATTAGCCAGGCATGAGTTCGAATGTGAAGAATTCCGTGGACAAATGCAAATGCAAAATCTTTCAATATGTTAAAGGAAAGCAGCAAAAACCTGGATTGTATCAACCATTTCCTATTCCAGATAGGTTGTGGGATCCCATAAGTATATATTTTGTTTTGGGATTGCCAAGAACCCAGAGGGGAAGTGATTGAATATTTGTGGTGGTTGACAGGTTTTCATACCATGTTATAAAACCAGTGATGTTACCCACATAGCAAATTTATTTTTCAAGGAGATTGTGATCTTGCATGGGTTTCCTAGGAGTATAGTTTCAGATAGAGATGGCATATTTCGTACCATGTTATAAAACCAGTGATGTTACCCACATAGAAAATTTATTTTTCAAGGAGATTTTGATCTTGCATGGGTTTCCCAGGAGTATAGTTTCAAATAGAGATACTAAATTTGTGGGATACTTTTGGAAGACCTTGTGGAAGAAGCCGAGGACATTTTTTTATTTCATTTCATCATATCATCCTCAGACAAATGGATATACTGAGGTGGTGAATTCAATCTTAGGGAATCTGTTAAGGAGTTTGGTCACTGAACATAATAGTCAGTGGGATCAAATTCTTCCCCAAGCAGAGTTTTCATATAATGACTCACCGAATAGGAGTACTGGTAAGAGTCCATTCCAGATAGTATATGGGATGCATCCAAGAGGAATTTCATAGTTGAGAGATTTGGGATGAGATGAATTTTGAAGTGCAGGAGAAGAGGACTTTTGCTGTAGAAATGAAGAAGTTGCATGATCATATCAAAGGATAGCTACAAAATAACAGCCAAAAATGTAAGAACATAATAGACCAGAGGAGAAGAGTGGTGAATTTTGAAATTGGCGATCAAGTCTTAGCACATTTGAGGAAGGAAAGATTTCCAAAGGGGAAATATAACAAGTTGAAGATGAAGAATATAGGACCTTGTAAGATCCTCAGAAAAATCTCTGCAAATTCTTATGATATTGAACTTCCAGAGGACATTGGAATATCGCCAATATTCAATGTAGAAGACTTATACCCTTACAGGATGGATGATAAAGAAGGGACAAATGATCAAGAGGAGATTTAGTGGAAGCGACAGATGACCATAGAACACAATCCACATATAGAGAATATTTTGGACCAGAGGATTGCTAAGAAGACCAGGAAAAAAGTTTATTATCAGTATTGGGTTAAGTGGAAAGATCATCCAGTAGAAGATGTCAGTTGGATAACTGAAACTAATATCCAAAAGCATGGAAAGACAATGGAGGACCTCATGGAAATGAGTCCATGAATCTTTTTGTCCAGAGGAGTATAATGAAGGAGCATCACCATCAACATTCAATGAGGCCAAGTGGAGGAAATCTCAGCATCCAGCATGTGCATTCAAATTTGGTTTTGATTCCAAGGAGAGTGTGTCACTTTAATTTTTTGAAATTATTGTCATTAAAGGCCCGTAATATTTTGAGGCAAGAGCCATTATAAAAAATACAGGAGATTGAAATTTCTTTAATGTTTGTAGGATTGTACATATCTTGAGCATCGACTCATATCTATATTGTAAATGCTCATTTAATTGTAAAAAGCCTTAGTGGGAGAATTCTTTAATTATGATGTGAAAACATTAGAGTAGTCGGAAGGAAGGCTCAAGAAGCCCCTCCATGTATAAATGTATGCAATATATGCCCAAAAGAGTTTGTTGAAGATTATTGTATTTTCTATTGAAGATGATTGTATTTGTTGTTGAAGAGAGTTGTAGAGAACTATTGTGGAAAGAAGTTGAAGGTTGTTGAACTCTTTTTAAATGTTTTTTTGAAGGAAAATAATAGAGGATATTTTGTTCACATGTCTGAGTTTGCTAATCTCTAAGTTAATTGGGTAATATTATGTTATCTATTTTATGTGTTTCTATGCCTATGTGTGTATTTCATGATTGAAGGAATGAATATTTGATGTTCTATAAGTTTCAATTGTTTCTCTTTTGAAATCTCAATGCAAGGAGTGAACAATGCCACACAAGGAGTGCGAAGGAAGAGTCATTTTCAGACTCAATAGCTCAGGAGAGATAGACTGAATTTCATAGAGTGAGTGTAATGAGTGCACATATACTCGTATGAGTATAAAATATCAAAGGATATGTAAGTTTTAAACCTATGAATTAAAGAAATGCATATAGATTCTTAAGAAAAACAAAAATTAATCAATGGATCATACACATAGTACACAAAGATTTACATCGGAAACCCTTAACTGGGAGAAAACCATCCTTCCTTGGTTTCGCACTGTCCAAAAAAAAAAATTGGTGCGTTGCGCGTAACCAGTGGGGAAAATCCTGCCCCCCCCTTTGGACCCCCCCAGGAAAGCACCCGGTGCACACGACACAAAGGCCGAAGGAAGTTGGGATCATCAAACACAGTTTTCGAATCTGACGCGCCCAGACACACACATGCAAAGAATATAACACATACCCAACATTCTCCCACTTTTTTTTTTCTTTGCATATGGGGGTTCACAAGATTACATAGTCAACAATCCATTGTAGCAATGCCCATTGTTACTCTACACCAGGAGAACTTCTCTGTTTTCATAGACTTTGTCAATGAATCTGCAACATTCTTCAAAGTGTCAACCATTTCCAGCAACACCTTCTTTTCTTCAACCATGTCTCTCACAAATTGATATTGAACATCAATATTCTTTGTCTTTGAATGATAAGCAAGGTTTTTTTCCAAGAATATTTCACTCTAACTGTCACACTCTAATCTCACTTCTTTTTGTACCAACCCAATACCTAAACACAATCTTTGTAACCATACTTCTTCCTTGCTTGCATGAGTGGCTACCATATATTCAGCTTCTGTAGTTGAGAGTGCCACTACAGCATGTCTTTTGCTCATCCAACTGATTTCTCCTCCAAATAAGTTAAACACATACCCACTTGTGGATATTCTGCGATATAGATCTCTGACCCAGTTTGCATCAACAAACACATGTATGTCCACCACTCTGTCCAATCCCGGTCTTCTTTGGTAGCACAATCCATAATTGGTAGTGCCATGTAAATACCTGAAGACCCTCTTTATTGTTGTCCAATGCTCCTTCTCTAGTTTTGACATATACCTACTCAAAAGTCTCACTACATGTGCAATTTTCGGTCTAGTACAGACCATTGCATATATCAAATTTCCAACTGCACTGGCATATAGAACATGGGACATGTCTTCTTCTTCTTCCTGTGTTTTGGGACACTGATCTATAAATAACTTTACACCTACAGGAATAGGAACCTTGACCGATTTACTTCTATGCATATTAAACCTCTGCAATATCGTCTCAACATATTTTCTCTGATTCAACCAGAGTTTCTTGTTTGCATGATCTCTTTTAATCTCCATTCCCATAATGAAGTTAGCAGCACTGATATCCTTCATGTCAAATTTGGAGGATAGTTTCGATTTCACCTCCTTGATAACATCCATTTTATTTCCTACCAACAACATGTCATCAACATACAACACTACATAAATGAAGTGATTACCAACCTACTTGGAATATACACAATGATCAGCCCTTCTTCTCACAAATTCCAATCCAAGGATGTATGTGTCAAACTTTTGGTACCACATCCTAGGTGATTGCTTCAGACCATATAGTGACTTATTTAGCTTACAGGCCAACTCTTTCTTTCCCTTCACTACAAATCCTTATGGTTGCTTCATGTATATTTCTTCTTCCATATCCCCATGTAAGAATGTTGTCTTCACATCCATCTGTCCCACTTCAATATCAAAAGCAACAAAAATAAATAAAAGAAATCTAATAGAAGTTAACTTGAAAACAAGATAAAAAATATTACCAAATTCAATTCCATCTACCTGGGAATAACCTTTTGCTACTAACCAAGCTTTGTATTTCTCCACTTTCCCTTCTGCATTAAAATTCTTCTTAAACAACCATTTGCTACCAACATATTTTCTTCCAGCTGGAAACTCAACTATATCCCATGCCTCATTCTTATCCAAGGCATCCATTTCTTCAACCATGGATTTCTTCCAGATTTTACTATTCTCTGAATTCACTGCTTCCCTGAAAGTTCTAGGATCATCATCAGTAATAGATAAAGAAAAATTAGAACGAAAATATGGTGGACTATACCTTTCTGGTTGCCTTCTTTCCCTTGTTGATCTCCTCAATATTGGGGTATGAGGTTCTTCTTCTTCTGCTTTATCTTCTTCAAATAATTCATATTTTGCATCATCCAACTCAAGCTCTATTTTCTCAGGTTCTTCTTGCCTTCGTAGGAATTCCTGTTTGGAAACATCTTTTACCTCTCTGAAAAAAACATCTTGATTGTAAACAGTCTTATTAGTTTCTAGGTTCCAAAGATTATAACCTTTCACACCATCTTTATAACCCATAAAGATACACTTTTCAGCGTTATTATCCAGCTTACTCCTATTTTCCTTTGGAACGTGTACATAAGCATCACAACCAAACACGTTGATATGTTCAAGAGAGGGTGTCTTACTAATCCATACCTCGTGTGAATTTTTATCATACAGCGCTGATGAGGGTGATAGATTGACCAGGTAACATGTTGTACCCACTGCCTCTACCCAGAATTCATGTCCTAACTACACCACTAAGCATGCTCCTTTCTTTTTCCATCAGTGTCATGTTCATCCTTTTTGAAACTCCATTCTGTTGAGGTGTGTATGGAGTAGTTTTATGCCTTGCTATACCACACTTCTTACATAATTCTTCGAATTCATTTCCGCAAAATTCTCCACCATTATCTATCCTCAATACCTTTATTTTCTTCTTTGTCTAATTTTCTACCAGAGCCTTAAACTCTTTAAATTTATCAATTACCTTGGATTTTTTTCTAAGAAAATAAATACATATGTTCCTTGAGAAATCATCTATGAATGAAACATAACACATAGATTTACCTAGTGATGTAACAGGCACAGTTCCAAACACATCACTATGTATCAACTCTAATATCCCCTTTGCTCTTGTAGCACCAGATGGGAATATTACTCGATTTTGTTTACCATATATGCAATGTTCACAAAAATCAAAATCCAGAGTGCAATTAGACATACCTTCAAACATACCTTTACCGTGTAGTGTTTGAAGGCCCTTTTCTCCGATATGCCCCAGTATTTGATGCCACAACATGGTCTTCTTTCCAGGGACAACATTGGTCTTATCTTATTTATTTTTCCTCTTAGGGAAAACAGAACTATTACACCCATTAGTATAAGTGCTTCCCAACAAATTGTACATATTTCCACACTGAACTCCCCTCATCAACACCATTTCTCCTCGTACAATCTTGCAAGTGCCCTTTCCCAATACAGTATCCACTCCTACATCATCCAACTTTCTTACAAATATTAGGCTCCTGGCTAGTTTTGCAATGTGCATAACCCGAGGGAGAGTTCTAATCCTTCCATATTTTAGCAACAACTTAACCCATCCACATCCCATTATTTCAGTTGTCGAGTCATCTCCTAGGAATAAATCACCACCATCGTATTTTTCATATTCATAGAACCACTCCCTATGAGGATTCATATGGTATGACACACCTGAGTCAATCAACCATACATCACGGTCTGCATGTGTACCTATAGATGTCAAGTAAAAATCACCTCCTTCTTCAGTGGAGGTTTTCGCCTCTGTGGAAGAGGTACTATCATATCCCTTTGGTTTATCAACCTTCTTAGACTTGCAATCTTTCTTATAATGCCTTGTTTTACCACACTTCCATCATTTCCTCAAAGATTTTTCTAGAGACTTAGATCTACCTGTAGATTTAGATATCCCCCCCCGAAGACTTCCCAGGATTCCTTTCTTGGGTACGACCTCTTACAAATAAAGAATTTGTTCTATGACCATCCATGATTTTCCTCCTCATCTCTTCAGATAACAAGGATGCAACTACATACTCATACTTCAATGTATATTGAGTGGTACTACCAATTTCTACAACCAGATTATCCCAAGAGTCTGGCAAAGAACATAACAAAGTAATACACTTATATTCTTCTGCAATCGTAATATTAACAGATACGAGTTGACTTACCAGAGTATTAAAGGCATTTAGATGTTTTGTCACAGCATATCCATCTTCCATCCTAATATGATACAAATTCTTTCAAAGAAACAACTTGTTTACCAGGGACTTTGATTGATACAAATTCCCTAACTTGTCTCATAGTTCCTTGGTCGTAGATTCTCGTGAGACATTCAACAACATCAAATCTTCCAGGAAAAGTTGAATAGTATTTACCATTGAACTTCTCAATCTCGATTCTATAAGAGCTCGTCATTCCTCTTTCTACACTCGAATCACCACTGCAAAAGATCCCACTAAACCTAGTTTTATCATAGACCCAAGATAAACTTGATCTATCAAGACTGAGCCAAACCAAGACTGAGCCAAACCCTCAGAAACAAAGGCATCCCTCTGAAGACAAAAATGAGCTCTGATACCACATGTAAGTTTTAAACCTGTGAAGTAAAGCAATGCATATAGATTCTTAAGAAAAAATGAAATTAATCAATGGTTCATACACATAGTACACAAAGATTTACGTTGGAAACCCTTAACTAGGAGAAAACCAACCTTCCTTGGTGTCGCACCTTTCAACTCTTCATTGTATTAATTTCACCATTCACCATACAATATATACAATGTTTTAGGTATTCTGTAGCTACCAAAACCCTAATCCCTTAATCCAGTATTAATTTAGAAAACCGCTAAAAATAGCAAAATCCGCTCAAATATAACACATACCCAACATGATAGACCTATGCAAGGTGTGCACAGAGCCAACACTTAGTGAATTATTGAAAGAGTCTCAAGGAGAGAAAGCACAAGGAGTGCACGGGATATTTTCTAAGTCTCAATCTCAGGAGAGGTAGCGCAAAGCGTGTGCCAAAGCCTAAGTCCTTCAAGGTTGAGAAAGCTCAGGAAGGATAGCAAGATTTAATTCTTGAGAGGAAGAATCCCTTTTGTTTGGAGGATGAGTGGATGGGATCCTTTTGGGAGGAGCCAAACCTTTCATAGTCATAATTTATGGAGAACAAGTGTGGGTGTTACCCCTTTAATTCATTCAGACTTCATGAATTCAGAAGTTTTCAGGTGTGTGTTGTGGAGGAAGAAAATTCTCCAAAGTCCCGAAGGCTAAAGTTAATTTGGATCGTTGGTAGAAGGGGGACATGTGTTCACAGATAAAAGGTAATCCAGAAGTCCGGAAGTCTGAGAGAATGGAGGCATAAATTGTTTTGGATCGAGAAATCCCGAAGGCCCAAAGGTCGGAGTAGATATCGACCGTCGGTTGAAAGGGACACGTGGATCATAGATTGAGCCCTTCGCCCATTCGACACTCTGTAGGACTGGAAGTGTTGTGGCATGAAAATCTATGAAGCTCAAAGACCAGAGAAATTATAGTTCGTTGATCTGAGGTGGGCGTCAGACATCTGATTTGCAAATTTAGAATTCACACATTCGGAGGTATTGCGTGTTGGAGTGGGTAAAACTCTCGAACCCTAGAGTATTGGAACCTCTGTGAGTCGTATATCTTGACGCACATTATGAGTCATCGATTCTAGTCATTTCGGTTGTTCACGAATTCGGCGTTCGGGATAATCCTAGTGTGTTTTTGTTAGAACTCCCAAAGCCTGGATCTCCAAAGTGTCGGAGTTCCTACAGGTTAAAGAGCTTAGCCCACAATTTTGGCTTGAGGTCACGTGGAATTCTCCACTGAAGTGACAAGATCCTAACGAATGTAAATTTCCATAGAGAAAAGAGAAAAGACATGTGGTAGAGTATTTTGAGGGTTTAGCGAGGATCCAATAGCTAATTTGTCTCCCTGAAGTGAACAATCCTTCGACCGGGAGGTCGCATGAGCCCCAAGAGTGGTGGGGGTTTGCATCAAATATGCCACAATGGTTGTGATCTCTTTTCAACTGTACTCTATCAACTAGTGAAGTTAAATGTTTTGGAGGAATTTGTTAACACACAAATTGAATAAAAAGACTTCAATTAAATATAATTCCTTCAACCTTAGGTTTTCACAGTTCCACTAGTATAAAATTAGGCTAGAAAGTGCAATATGCCACAATGGTTGTGAGCTCTTTGCAACAATACTCTGCCAACTAGTGAAGCTGAAGGTTTTGAAGGAATTTTTTAACACACATGCAGATTAAAAATATTTCAATTAAATATAATTCTTTCAACCTTATATTATCACAGTTTTACTAGTAGAAAATCAAGTTGCAAAGTGAAATGTGCCACAATGTTTGTGAGCTCTTTCTAGAAGTACTTTGCAACTAGTGAGGTTAAAGGTTTTGAAATAATGTCTATGAAAGGAATGATAAAATATAACTTTTCAAATATCTAAATTTGAAATCAATTGGAAACTGAAATGAAATATGAAATTTAAATCTAATACTAAAGTGTTGTTACATAAAGAAGAGAGTAAAGAAAATTACCACAAAAAGAAGATGCATAAATTAAATCCTATGCACAGCAATATACACATAAACATGCACCAAAGCACAGGGGCCCTCTAGGCCTGCTTCATGCAAAGAAGAGAAAAGACACTATCTAAAGGATATCAGAGCTTCTGTATTAATCATCAAACTGGTTACAAACAGATTTTTCAAAGAGTTCTTCTCTAAAATCCCCCCCCCATCTCAACAAGATTCATAGTTTAACTTATTTATACAAAGTAGGATGTAAAAACTAGCCTAAGAATACTCTCCTAAAGTAATGACATAATTGATCAGATCCTAAATGTACTGATTTGACCTTGATTTGATATCCAATTGGAGAAATCGGCCGAAATAGAAAATCTAGGTATCTCATCTTTAGAAACATTGCCATATCTCCCAAATCGTGCATTCTCTAGAAAATACGCCCTCCATCTACCTAATTGGGCATGTTCTTCACAAAACCCATGTCTCGGAATTTCCAAATTCATTCTCACCAATCCAGAAATCACGTCTAAATATCGTTGTTTGTTTTTGCTGCTAAATATTTTCCTGTAGATACCTGAATTGACCAAGCATTGATTGAGAGTTTATGGGTCGGTTTGCGTGCATCCAGGACAACAGGTACTATGGAATTAAGGAAAGGATCAAAACCCATGTGATCATTTCTTCTAGCTCGGCGTGCACATATCTTGATGAATGACGAATTACAAGATCTAAATTTTTCCTGCAATTTCTAATAAAATATGAATTTAAACTATTTTAATATTCTTATTTTAAAAAATTAAAAATAAAATAAATATTTACCTAATTATACCTTGAAATATCTTTATGGGGCTGAAGTGAATGGAGAATGTGCCAAAAAGGAGAGGTATAAAGACAAAAAGTTCATAATTTTAAAGGCTTTTTAACCAGGGATGATTTTAAGGATGGAAATTTATTTTAAAATGTAGAAACCTTAGCAAATCCTACTAATCCTTCATATGCCAACTATAAATGTTTGGCGATATTTTTGTAAAAATATTCAAATTTCTAAGGATTTTATATAGTTTTTATAAAATTTTGGTGATTTTTAAGGTAAAATAATTTAATCCTATAGAATTTGGGAGAATCATTTTTAAAATAACGAATCTCATTTTTGGAAAAACCATGGAAAATTAGCCCATGAGCGAAATTTAGCCCCTAAAATCATCCATGTTTTTAACTATTAAAACATACTACATACACCTTATGTTGGGCACCCAGGATATCAGAAGGCCTTAGCAGTTGCCAAAGGGAAGTACTTCTAGCTAGGAATGAAGAGATATGTGGTTGATTATATAGCCAAATGCATGGAGTGCCAAAACTATAAATCTAAGCATGAAAATTTAACTGGATTACTGTAACCATTGGCCATTCTTGAGTGGAAATCGGAAGTGGTGACAATGAATTTTATTACCAAGCTACCTAGAATAGTGAAGCAACATGATTCCATCATGGTGGTGGTGTATAAGCTAACCAAGGTAGCTCATTTAGTTCCATTGAAGTTGACTCATAAGGAAGAAAATATTGTAGACATTTATATGAAATAAATTGGCAAGCTTCATTGTGTTCCTAAGGAAATTGTGTTTGAAAAAATTCCTAAGTTCACCTCGAACTTTTGGAAGGGTTTATTCAAGCGATTCAAAACAAATCTAAACTTCAACGCAACATGTCACCCAAAGACATATGGGAAAACAAAAAGAATCAATCAAGTGATTGAATATATGTTGTGAATGTATGTGATGGACAAGCCTTCCTGGTGAGAAGAATATCTCCATTTGATTACAACAATGGATATCATGGATCATTAAATATGACTCCCTTTGAGGTTCTTTATGGTAGAAAGTGCAACACTCCAGTGAGTTGAGATAACCCAAAAGACAGAGCAATTATTGGGCCTGAGATTCTCAAGGAAATGGAAGAGTATATGGAAAATATTTAGCAGAACTTGAAAACTACCCAAGACAAGTAGAAAAGCTATGTTGATAAGGATAGAACACACAAAGAATTTAAAGTGGGTGACCATGTGTTCTTAGAGTTGAAGGCTAAAAGAATTTCCTTGAAGTTAGGTATTTTTTCTAAGTTAACATCACATTACTGTGGGACATTTGAAATCCTAGAAAGGTTGGGGCTATTTCCTATATGTTAGTGTTACCTGCATCAATGCATGTGCATAACATTTTCCATGTCTCATTGCTTAAGAAATATGTGCCTAATGCTAATCATTTTATTGATTGGACTGTGATTCAGGTGGAGCAAGAAGGATATTTCTAACTTCATCATGTGTTCATACTAAACAGGAAAATCAACTACTCTGAAGTTGAGCAACAATATTAGTAAAGGTCCAGTGGACCTGTTACAATCTTGAATATGTTATATGGGAGCATGAGGTTATCATGCGGGATGAGTACCCACATATTTTTGGAGCTTTTTGAATAATTTTGAAATGAACATTATACAGCATGCATTGAGGACAATGCATAAAATAAAGGGGAGTGAATGTAACACCCCAGGTAGATCCCCTATATGTATTCGCAGATATTTTTATTAGGTTGGTGAGACAGGATGCTTATAGGCTAGAGTGCCTTGTAAGTGTGTATGGTTAGGCCAGGGTGCCTATGTGATATGAGGTCGGTGATCCAATAAGTTGTGGCTAGAGAGCCAAGCTTTGTATTTTGTAAATCACGTTGTTATTATTAAAAAAAAATGTGTCATTGATGGAGTCCTTAGGAAAAAAAGAGTATGGGGGGATAAGCCTAGGTAAAGGGAGGCCAAAGGGGCTTATGCTAGGGGTATAAGCCTAGGTAATATAACAATATATTCCTAAAAATTCCAAGCCTAAGTTATGTCATTCTTATGTTTTTATCCTGAGTCTTAGGGAAGGGATGAATTCCCAAGAGAGAGAAAGTGGTTACCTTCGTGCCACTTGTCACATTGTTTACATGCATACTTAAGTTGGAGGATTTGTGTGTTTTGGGGGATTCTGGAACTTGGTGTTTCCATTCGAGTTGGTTTTTTTT
>JASDQU010101113.1:347652-359639 GCA_032191745.1 Picea mariana
AGGGGAATCGGTAACAACGGCAGTATCGTACTCGCGTGACACGGGGTCGAATCCTGTTGCCTGCCTTATAACCCCTAGTGAGAAACGCACAGCCCGCAAGCACGCCCTCCGAGTAAATCGGGGTGAGAATCGACCATGAGACCTCTTTTTACATAGTTCCTTCCATTTACACGGCACTTGCCAATCGGTCTACACCCCTGCGGGCGTTTCCATTCGAGTTGTTGTTGGTATGAGCTAGAGAATATTTTTCTTGTTGGGGGATGAACTAGAAAAAGGGTGGAGTTGCAAGATTTCAGACTGAATACCCTATAAATACTTGGTGGTTTGTGTTGTGAAGAAGAAGGTTGTGAAGCTTATGGGGAAATTCTCTTGGGTGGGAGAATTTCTAGAAATAGGTTTCCCTGTGTGCTAGCCTAGTGGGTGTTGTAACTCCTTGAGATTAGTCGTGTGATACAAGTGCCATGGAGCTCTAATACTTTTTGGTTGACTTGTTTTTCAATCCTTGGAAGGGAAGTGGGACAACCGAAGGACTGTGGAGTAGTGAAGGAGTACACTTCCTTGGGTGGGATAGGTTGTATGGGAATGAGAGGCTATGACTGTAACTATTGCGAGAGTTGGTGCCATTGGCCTTGTCTTTTCTTGTTGATTTTTATCAGACCTTAGTTGGAACTGGTGAGAGTACCTTTTCCCTAGTGGAGTCATAACCCTTTCTCGGGGGTGATCTATTGTTGGTAATTGGAACAACAATGTATATGGTTGGGAGGAATGTTAGAGGTCAACAGCTAGTTGGTGATTTCTTTTAAAGACAAGTGTCTTGTGTTGAATGCTTAATTATTGAATTTAATGTGTTTTTACTTATGTTGTGTTTAATGATTAATGTGCATCTTTCATGGTGAAATGCTTAACATATTGTAAAATCTATGTGAGTGAACTTTGCATAGTGTGGTTGCGGGATGGGTCGTGTAACTATAGTTTTTGCAGGGAAGTTTGTACAGTAAATATTATAGAGCTATTCTAAGCATATTTAATTATGGTTTTCAAAGAGAAATCTTGTGTAGTGTGTCTTTTATTGGGGCCGGGTATGTTACAATTTTAGAACTAAAAAATAAGTCAAGGATGGAATCCCAAAACACCAAAAGACAAGGAGCTCAAAAAAAAGCCAAAAAAGGATGGATTGAATTTGATTGTCCGTTGATGAGATCTTATTGGGCATTGTGGCCTCAATGGATACCATTGATGGCTCAAATGTTTTACTTCTCAATTTAGTCTTTATGTTTTTTGGTTGAAGGAGAGGGCACATTTCTAGTATTAAGGTTTTGTTGTCAAAATAAGCACAACAATTTTTATATTTGAAGGTGATGGTGAAGATTAAAAAAAATTGTAGAATGGCAAAAGGAAGTGAAAATTGACTGCAATGTGAAGGGTTTGAAAGATTTGAGATATTTTTGGCTACCTCATTAGAAAACATGTCAACAATATGATGATGAATGTGAAAATTACGTAGAAACTATCCTTGTAGGTGTTATATATAAGATATTTACACCAAGGTTGTAAATGAGATATATGGTCAGTTGGTGTTACCCTACTTTATTTCATGGTTGGAAAGGATCCATATTCTTCTAGGAGAGAATATGTGTTAACTGATTTATTTGTCCAAGCATCCAACAATACTATTTGATGAAAATGTTAAATCTCAATTGTTCTTTTACTCCAAGATTTATGAATATGATACTTCCAAAGGGTATCCCTTGTAGATGAAGGTATTTTGGAAATGTAGCATTGTATTGAACATTTATTAAAATGTATTTATCATTTTTTCACTTGTATCATAATTTATATATTGCTACCATTTTTTTTCCACCAAAGGAAAAAAAAAATATTTTTTGTTTAAGAGTCCATAATCTTAATGAATACTGCACTATCTGGTGTAATACCACATTTTTTATTCCCCGGATTAATAATGTATTTTATTTTTATTTGATGAAAGTTTGAAGTGATATAAAGTTGAAAGGACAGAGATCCTAGCAATGTAATACTTTGAATATAATAATAAAAATGCATCATTGGCTACAAGACTAATAAGGATAGAGTTATAGGGGATATGATTCCATGAGAGAGGGGGATAAAGGGGATAATCCAATTTATTATATTTTATTCACCCATCTTGGAATCAGTTGAAAAAATTGGTTATGTGAGCTTCTTGGGTAGACCACACGGTGCATTATTGCATGTAAGTATATAAACCATGTATTTCATTGTTGGGGGGTTCCTCAATCGATCGACATTCATTTCTCCTCATTCATTCTTGATCATTCTTGTTCTTGTTATTGTTTTTTTTTGGCATGGAAAATGAATTTCTTGAGGTAGAGAGCTATTGTTAGTTGGTTATAGGCAACTACTAGTATTTCCATCAAGAAACTGATTCTTGTGTGCATGGGAAAGAAGGTAGTCGTGAAATAATTGTCCACAACTGAGATCCTTGGAGTTTCAAGCATTCATATTTCTTTACCAATAGCATTGGAGCCTTGGAAAGATATGGAAGAATCAAAGGGACTACATTGAAGAGAAGGGGGTTCATTTATTTGGGTTGTGTAGTCTAAGGGAGAAAGAGAGCTGGAAAACTAGGATTTGTTATGTGGTTGAGAAAAATGTGAGAGCTTGATAGCTGACTGGTGTTGTTTTAGAGTCAACCTAGGTAGTACATGTACTTTTGGATTCATAGCCTCGAATCAAGGGTGGTATATTGTACAGAGTTTATGTACAACAAAGCCTAAGGTTGGGTGGAACATCCAACATCTACAACCAGTCGATGAAGTTTCTTTAAAAGATAAGTTCTATGTCTTTCTTGTCAATTATATTTCCATTGTGTATTTAATTTTTAATGTGTATATTGCATAGGAATTATACATTGTATATATTGTTCATTTTTTCTTTCTTTGATGCATGAATTTTGGTTCCATTTCATGTCTCTTGTTGTATGTTTTGGTTACTGGGTAGTGGGTAGGTTACATTTAATAATAGAAAATGTTGATTGGAATAGTTTTTCATTTTATTCAATATATTAATCATGGTTGACATTTAATTTTGCATCATGTATACATCTACGAATTCTAGAGAATATTTGAAGCAGAAGATTGAAGAGACATGTTTTCAGCACTAAAGAGTGAACTCCCGTGTGAGTTTCACTATAACAACAAATTATTGTTGTTGTTTTCTTGGTAGTTTTCCTAGCAATGATCTCCCTTGAATTTACCAATAGTGATATTCCTGGTTACCTATTCCAGAGAGACCTTGGTAGAGAGACCCCAATAAACGAATGGGATGCACAATGGGATGAGATTATTGAAGGGGTAAATTATTTAGGTTGGGTAGGTCAAGAGGAAGAGAGCTAGTGGAAAATCAGGATAGTAGTAGGATATTTATAGTGGGTTGTGGGATATCTAAGTTGTGAGTGGAAAGTGAGAGATACCCTTTATTATGGAATCCTAGCCCCAACATGGGGGTTACTTGTTGTTGAGATATGTAACATCAAGTCTATGGTTGGGTGGAACGTTTGTCCCAAGCATATGGTTGCATAAGTGTTTTAAAAAGATAAGTATTTATATGTTTCTTGAGTTAATTTATGAGAATATCTCTTATGCATTTTAGTCTATGTTTGTGAATGATTTATATGATGTTATAAGTGAGTTAATTAGTTGCATTCAAGTTTAATTCAGCATGTTGTAGAAGCATTAAGTTATTGGTATTATAATGGATAAATTTGTATGTATTATTGTAGTTGATAAGCTATAGGATTAGTTAGCAAAAAAATTTAAATTTATGTGTATTCTACATAGTAATGTTCCTCGGTTAAGATGGGGGGCATTACATATTGATATTAGAGAGAGGTTCAAACATTGGGCTTTTATGGCCCATGATCAGTGCCAATTTGGGTGAGATTTTGTTGTTATGGATTTTGGGTATGTGATGTATTTGGATAAATTAATGAATTCTGAAGTGAAATCCCTAGATTTATTAGAGAATTTAGGTCGAAATTTCCTCAAAACGCTCTCAAAGGTGATCAAGGATGACAATATATAAAGTTGCAGAGTTAAAATTCAACTTGGAAGGTCAAAATTTATGTTTTAATGGCCATTGAAGAAGTTGGGTGAAGTTTGATGGATTAACGGTTGAGATCACTTTTGATTTCGAGACCAATGACCCAGATTCATCGTAGACCAACCCTAAAAAACTTATCCATTTTCGATAGTTTGGAAAGTGTGTTGGATCATGTTGTCATTGATGCCAATGGTTTGTCATTGATGCCAATGGTTTGATTATTTGGGAGATTGTTGGATCATATGTCATTGATGTAAATGGTTTGGTTTGATTGATGTCATTGATTGATGTCAAGTAATTGATTGATATGATGCCCTTGATGAGAATGATATATGTCCAAGTGGAAACCAATTGATAAAGATGGATCATTGAGATGGAGGACCCATGCTTGTATGTGGAATAATAAGATGAAGATCAATGAAGTTGTTGGTGAAACTATCCTATATGGATAGTGTTTGTCATGCCATTTCTGGTGGTATGTGGAATGTCACATAACTCCTCACGGTTTGAGAGTTATGGTCTTATGAAGTTGGAGGACCCCCATATGAAGGCTTGAAGCCCCAAAAGGTCAAAGAAGTAAAAGTTCTTGAAAATAAGATATCATTATTTAAATGATAAAGTAAAGTGACAAAATCAAGGTGGATTATTTAAATGATAAAGTAAGTGACAAAATCAAGAAGGAATATTTAAATGATAAAGTATTGGAGAACTTTCTATTCATGGAAAGTGGTTAACCCTAAAATAAGGAAAATAGGTTAAGTGACCTAGAAATGGGTTAAGTAACCTAAAAATGGTTAAGTGACCTAGAAGATGAAAGTATAAATACGAAGCTAGGATCTCTTGTAAAATGTACATTTGGTGAGAATCCTTGTGGATCAATGGAGAGCTTCTTGGTAATATCTTTTGGAGTATTGATGGAGAGCTTATTGTGAGAGAATCTTATTGGTGTGGATCTCTTGAGCATGATTGAAGATTTATTCTGAGGAATAGAGTGAGAGGAGGATCTCATGGATGCATCAAAGTTTCGGCAATGTCAGAGATATTGACGACAAAAGTCTCAGAGTCATAGAAAACCCTATTTTGTTATGCCCACGTGGGTTGTCTGTGTATAGGGTGCGTGTACACGCAGGCTGACTGTGTACAGGGAGCGTGGACTGAATAACCTCATGGAGATTTGTGTTTGAGTCGGTGCCAAGCTTTTGGATGATGAGACAGGTTCCATATCTGCATTCTATGGCCTTAGATCTCTCACTAAGACACTGGTATGGTTACATTATTGTCTTGATAGAAGCTATTGTTTGATATGTTGTGAATTCTTAGGGAATTCTTGGTATGGATTCTATGATGTGGCTCAGTTTGGCTGATTTGGTTGATGGAGTGAGCAACACTCTTGTGATTCAGTTGTGACATGATTGCTATGGTATACTAGCTATTTATACATGATTGAGATAACTTTCATATTGATTAGATGTGGAGCATGAGCAAGCTATTGGAGAGCTTGGATGTGTTGTGATTGGTTGTGGGTCAGTTTGGACAGTGGAAGACATAAGGGTTCTAAGCATATGAAGAAAAGAAAAACCCTAGTTTCTTAGAAGCAGACGCTTGTTGCATTATACACTGGCCGTGTTCACACGCGAGCTGTAGTGAGCCAGGGAGCGTTCACACGCGGGCTGAACTACTGATAGGTCGCGTACTTGTTGACAGATTGATATCTGTTGAAGATTGTTGCCTCATCTCAGTTGATGCTGAGGGTGTAAGCTGAGTCTTGCATATAGAGCTGGTGCTCTTGTAGAGTTGTACTCTATTCAGTTGTTGTTGATAAACCCAAGGATTGTAGTCTGTAATAAAAGGAAAATTGTACATACATCTTGTGTTCTTTGTGTCCATTGATGATATATTGCTGATATATGTTGTTGATATGTGCCTACATATAACTAGTTATAAATGGCAGCAATGGGTAATGAATAAATGTTGAATGCTAATTGATAAGTTTTTTGCAAGAGGGAAGTTTTGGGAAAAAGAGCCCCACACTCATTCACCCCCACCCCCCCCCCTCTAAGTGTGGTAGGTGTGTCCAACAAAGTGAAGCATATAGATGGTCTATATTCCTTTTCGGTGGTTTGGAAAGTGAAGTAGATCGACAGTCTGGATTTTTTTCGGTGGTTTGGAAAGTGAAGTAGATTGACGGTTTGGATTTTTTTCGATGATTTGGAAAGTCAAGTAGATCGATGGTTTGGATTCATTTTTGGTGGTTTGGAAAGTGAAGCAGATTGATGGTCTCGATTCATTTTCGATGGTTTGGAAAGTGAAGTAGATTAACGGTCTAGATTCATTTTCGATGGTTGACGGGTGCTCAAATTGACATCTTTATAGCACTCATCCAATACTTTTTGCACACATTTTTCCCATTTCCAATTCCATATTAATACACTTTCCATCCACAATAATACATTTTGTATCAAGGTATAATCACTCACTAAATATGCCATTTCAATACTTATTCATATGCATTTTTTAGGAGATAATCACCTTCCATGCTAACAATGTTTTATAGGAACAAAGCTACACAGGTACCTTACCAATACGAGAGATAAAATTCATGTTCAAGTGTATATGTTGCATATCTATTCATTGCTACAACTCTTTTTGTTGCAACTCCCAGCGTTGCAACTCTGGTCGTTGTTGCAACTCCTACTACTGCAACTCTCATTGTTGCAACTCTCACTATGTTGCAATTCTCACTACAGACCATTGTTGAAACATTGTAAACAATCATTGGTCAACTACACAGTTGTCACCATGGATTATCCATTCATCCAAAAACTACTCAGGAACACGACAAGGGAAATTGGGCACCATAATGGAATGAAAAACTCATCCACCATTTGTCAGGGTCAATTTACCTCGATTTTTTCCAGAATGGAAAATACAATGTAACAATATGAGATAGCCCAATTCTCATGGTTGTCCATATATTTTCTTAGATCATTCAGGAAGAAGTTGTTTTGTGTAAATAAGCCCATTCTCCCTAAGTTGAGGGACGGAGGAAAAACAACAGACAATTTGTAAAACAGAGTTGTATTAAGCCATACATTTATTTTTAATAAAAGTTATGTTTCGTTCCTATTCAATTGATGGTGTGTTAATAATTTAGTGCCTACTACATTCTTAGACTAGTACCTCATATAAGTACATAGGCCCCCCTACTTAGATCGATAATTAAATGCACAACTCTTCAGTTGCTTACTAAATTAATTAGGAAATAATTGAAAATTACGTCATTTTTGGCGCTATTGTCGAGGAACTGTCAAAAGTATAGTTGTTGATTTGTTATCGTTTGTATTTTCATTCCAGTATATTGAGTGATATGATTTATTTTCAGCAATTTTTAGAATATTTTTCTAATATTCTCTATGCAAAGAGATAGAGATCAACAACGTAGAGTCATTAGTTCATCCAAAAAAAATTGAAAAGCTAATAGTGCATGTCACTCTCAAGAGAGAAAGGAGCTTAGTCAGCCAAACTATTTGTCTCCTACAACAAGTTCCATTTCCAAAAGTAGACCTAAGACCTCCACTCAAGAATCTAAAATTGCACAAGGTTCTATGCACACGGAGGTTCCACCTTCAAAAGAATTGATCGGTGAAAAATACCACTCTGGGGAGTTCATATTTACTAAAGCACCTTCAGAAGAATAAGACAACCCTCGAAAGGAGATGGAAAATGAAATTGTCAAAGAAGAAACCTCTGTCTTTGGATTTACAACTAGAGGATTTCATGAAGAAACCAACATGAAGAATATCCCTCATTCAACCTTGCCAATGTTTCATGGTTTATCCAAAGAATATCTTGACACCTTCCTCTTCGAATTTGACGTACTTTACAAAAGTTATGATTACATGTTGGATGCCCAGAAATTGAATCTTTTCCCTACCTCAATCAAGAACCCTGCACTATGTTGGTTCATGGGCCTTGGTAGGGACAACATTCACACATGGGACTAAATGACAAAAATTCCTAGAAAAGTACCAATAGTATTGTAAAGACAAAAAAATAAGGGAGGAAGTCTTCAAAATAACACAACATGAAGATGATATCCTTGAGGATTACATCCAAAGATTCAACTATAATTTGTATAAGGAAAGGAAAGGATATGTGGCTCTCGATACACAACATGTCTTATTCTTGAGAGGAATAGAAGATGATTGCATTGAACTCCTTAACCTGATGGGTGGAGGATATGTTTCTTAGTTATATTATGGTGTTATCTTGGAACTTTGTCGCAAATATTCCAAAGGTAATTCAAAAATAGGCAGAGGACCAAGAGATATATTGGTAAGGAATGGCAAGACTAATGAAAGTGGAGTCACAAGAGTAGAGATTGGGAACATGCTAGAATAATTCAAGACTTATATAGTTAATTCCTTGATCTCCCAAATGCATACATTGAAAATGAAGAAGAACAAATAAAAGTCAAAACAAACTTTGGCCATCTTTTCCCAAAATGATGAATGAATCACCCATGAAAAGAATGTCCATTGGACCAAATTGAGGTTTGTGGAATATGCAGCAAGGACTATGCTAATTGCAACTATCCATCTTTACTAGGAATGAAAGATATCTATCATAAAGTTGATGAACCGAAGCATGTATGCTTTGTCTCTCAAAAGAAACCATGGAAACCCAAACCTTAAGGCATGGTTCAATACCAATCTCAATATTTTAATTCATATTGGACTAACCTTCCATGCAATACACTTCCCAACCATGGTGTCTTCCAACACAACAATGGGTGGCTCCTATTCCTCCTCCAATCTAGTTATATAAATAGGGGTGGAGAAATCCCACTTTAGGAGGCTCTCAAAATCCCATAACATAACCACCCATGCAACTTATTCCCACTCCATAGGTGCAGGCATCCACATCAGCCCCTCCTCGACCACAACTACCTACATAATCCATCTCTAACTCCAATAATGGTAGGCCAAGCCAACTAGAACAAGTTGTCAGGCTTGTTGCCTACCCTAAATATTCCATCTCTGCCATGGACTGCAATGATATCCATCTTCGAGCTGGGGATACATTAACCAAGGACCAACCTCCTATTTGTATTGAATATTTAAATGAGGAGTCTATAATGAAGAACCATAATATAAACAATATCGTCAACCTTTGAAAGCTAATAATGCCCACCTTGAACTTCAAAACCCACCCTATCCTGAAATATTAAACCTAGATAAACCTCTTACTCGGCCTGAGTTTGAAATCTTGGGGGAACTAAAGAATGTGTGCCTTAAAATATCATTGTTCCAATCCATCAAATATGTGTCTATCTATTCGAAAGTGATAGCCGAACTTTGTTTAAGAAAACCTAGTAGAAAAAGGAAGGACCCTCTAACTGTCCATGTTGTGGGTAAACTATCAGACCTAATGATGGGGGGAGCTCTTGCGGTCAAGTTCTCTGACCCTGGAAACATTGCAGTTAATGTGAAAATTAATAACACACTCATTAGCAACACATTAATTGACCTTGGTGCTTCCTTTAATGTTATCATGCATGAGACCATGGAGACCTTATGATTCATCGATCTTAGGGAAACCCCAACCACACTCCAACTCATTGATAGATCAACTATTAAACTAGAGGGAATCTTAGAAGAAGTAGTGATCTTCGTATATTCGTAGGGATATCCCAACAATTTTATAATCCTAAAAACCAAAATTTATCTGGTGGGGTATCCTTTAATCCTAGGAAGGAATTGGATGGAAAATGTTGATGCTTACATTGGTTGTAGGTTAGGAAACATGATCATTTCCCACAGGACCTCTTCAAAGAAATTAATCATGTATCGTCCCCACACGCCCAGCATAGATTTTTAAATACCACTTTTGGCTGATGGAGAGGATAGTTATGGAGAAGGAGAAGCTAATCAAGTCCCTTATATGAATCAATACCTATCCATCAAAGAGAAAATAGAGGACGATGAAATCAATGATTCCATAGCTTCTTCTTCCTCACCCAACTCGCATGTTCTTGAACACATCATGCACCCTGAAAAACAGTTTTCTCTTTCCTCAAAAATCATATCACTTGTAGAAATAAAGTCCTCACCTAAAAAAGATTAAGGGTACCTCACAGAAACTATATAAATCATCCCCAGGAAAACCTTGAAAATCAACTAGGGACTGATTGGACAACAAAAAGAGAGATTGGTTAAAGTGTTACAAAAGCATAGTGATGCCTTCACCTAAGAATACTCTGACATGAAGGGAATCCATAATGACTTATGCACTCACCATACACATATTAAAGAAGTATCTAGACCCATCTTCCAAACCTTATAACATCCCCCGTTACCAACACTAAAACAATTCTCAGATACCACTTTGTAACATCCCCAACTTACTACTGAGCAATGCCACTCCAAAAATCTAGTGCGCAGATTCTACACTATAATGTTATTCTGTGTAGAAACATGTGAGGTAATGCACACAATCAAAGTTTGGATCGCGTCACAAAAATTCTACTCTTCAGACATTAGTTATAACAACAAAATTAACACATAATACAACTGTGCACAAAATCATTCATAGAACACAAGTATTACTGTGTATGTAACAAATCAGAACACATGATTACTATTGTGCGTGAAACCATTCTTATGCCACATGAAAAACATTTCTCCTTTTGCATAGATTTATTTCCCGTGCGCATAGTGAACCCAGCCTCTTGCATGCACGGATTATTTCCCTATGCACACAGTAATTCTAGTCTCACCTCAAAAAATGATGACCATTATTACAAAATTAACTAACAGGAATACTTAATAACTTTCATAGTTTGCATGTGCAACAACAAATATTGAATAACAACATCACACTTTACATGTGCAAATAGAATTATACATAATAACGACAACTCATCATATGCAACATCATACAGGAAATAAAGCCATATCATCCATAGGTAAATAAGAACATAGTAAATTACATAAGAACATAAAAGAAACTTATCTTTTATAAAGATTCACCAATTGTGCGCAGAGCTCAGATGTCCCTCCCAGACATAGATTTTGTTTCTCATAAACTTTCAGCAATAGGTCACCCCCAAGCTAAGGATTAAACTCCACTAGGGAAAAAGGATTCCTAATTCCAAGCTAATGTCTGATAATAATCAACAGAATTGCTCAGTCCAAGGTGCCCAAATGTTTCAATTAGCCTATAGTCTCTCATTCCCCACATGCATGTCCCAACCCAAGAAGTGTTCCCCTTCTTTGATCAACACTCCCTCGGTTTCCCCACTTCCCTTCTAAGGATTTAGAAACAGGTTGGACAGGAAGTCTCAGAACCTTGTAAATAATTCCTAGTGAACCAGGGAACAATACCTAGAAAATATCTCACCTGGAGAGAATGCTCATGGGCCTGACAACCCACCTCTTCAACAACAAATATCTCACCTAGAGAGAATGATCATGGTCCTGAAAACCCGCCACTTCGACCAAAAAAACTCTAGTTACTAGATGGAAACTCATTTCCAAGTTTTTCTCTGCAGATAAGGTAATGGTCATCCCCAGTTTAGATGGTCTGGCCCCTCAAGAAAAATGAGAGAATCCCATGAAATACACTAAGGTTCAACCATATATTTCCATGGTCATAATTGGACACTTGTCACCTTTAGAATTGTCTTGAGCCACTTGGTGACTCGTTCCCATCCCTTGGGAACTTAGGATAAATAAATATCCATAAATTATACTTTTCATAAATACTAATAAAATATTCCCTTGGACTTAACCCCCCTTGGCTTAGCCCCTCTTCATAAAATTTTAGCCCCCTTTTCCCTTTTCGGTGGATTTTATCCCCCAGTTTCTTTTCATCCGATTGGTCTACAC